>JAJONR010001319.1:0-105729 GCA_029582245.1 Solanum etuberosum
ATAAAATAACAATATTATTCTAAAAAAATCAATTTAACCCCCCCCCCCCCGAAGGTAGTTGTCTTCTCTACTACACCCAACCATTTTTTAATCTACTATTTTTAATTGTTCCGGATCTCTTTTTTTTCATTCTATTTTGGTGTTGTTTTGAAATAAAAAGAGATGAGGATGAAGGAGGGAGAGAAAGAAAGAAAAAATATAAAATATGAGTGTTGGTATCCATTTTTTCCAACGAAAAAGGTGGAGATCGGTGATGGTACCTTACCCTCCTTTCCCATCGAAAATCGTCATTTTTCATTACACTCAAAATCCTATTTGTACTTATTTTTAAAATTAATTCTTTTCTTTTACTATTTTTCATATTTATTATTTTTTTCTTTCTTTTTAGTGTTGTTTTGTGGGAAGAAAAGAGGGAGAGGAAGAAAGAAAGAGAGAATAAATATGAAATATGAGTGTTGGTATTCATTTTTCTGGCAAAAAAAAAGTGGAGGGAGGTGATTGTAGATTTAGAAAAGTAATACAATGAAGAAGAAGAAAAATGACTTGAAAACGGATTTGAATAAAAAATTCGACCTCCATTGAAAGAGTTTAAGCTTCAAAAAAATTGTGGGAGGTGGTAACTTGAAAAATGGAGAAGAAGAAGAGAATAAAATAAAATAGCTAAATTGAGCGTTTCACGCTCTATTGTTGAGTGTATCACACTCACTTTGACATGTCAGAAAAAAGTGTCAAAATAACACAACGAAATCCTACATGAGGTGTCTAAAATGAACATCACCCGATAGAGGTGTCTAAGTGAAACTTAGTGTCAACTTTAATGGGCCACCGATGGGTTTGGCCAAAGTAATATGCATGAGTTGAAAGTGAAGCTCATGCGTTAAAAGTGATATGCATGAGCTGAAAGTGGAGCTCATGCGTTAAAAGTAAAATGCATGAGTTAAAAGTGGAGCCCGAACATTAAAAGTTTGCAGGGGTTGAAAGTTGGAGCTCATGTGTTAAAGTAAGCATGAGTTGAAAATTGATTTATGTTTTTAAGGATGGAGCAGCAGAATTGTTGAAAATATATTTAAAATTTTTCTCCACATATAGTAGCACAAAAATCTTAATTACCATTAAATTGGTTGCAAATTGATTTGAAACCGCCTTATACCTGTCTTCAACCTCGATGAACCTAGGACATTGAACCATTAGTTCTGATACCACTTGTTGGGTTTGAAAGTGATTAGGGCATCATGTGGAAGTTTGCAATTGCAAATCATATGATTGACAAATCAGACGACAAATAAAAGCATACTAAAGACATATTATTAATATGGTTTGGTCAACAACCTACATATTGAAAACTAATATTAAAAAATTATAAATATGTTTAGGAGAAAATCTCCACATAAACAAGACTCTTAAACGACTACATTGTGAATGTTATTGTGTTATTGATATGAGAAGAAGAGTCTTCATTTATAGAGTTCCAAACATTTCCCTAAAGAAATAATAACCAAATATGGAAGAGAATTATGTTTTCCTTTCAGGAAAAGTTAAAGCATTTATGGTAATATTTTGAAAATTTCTTTAAGAAAAAAATAAATTTTAAATAAGGTAAGAAATCAGGGCAAAACCCTAACACAGAGGTGGTCGAAAATAGGCATGAATAAATGTTTGAGCAACTTTACTTCGATGTTTAAAAATCTTTCTTGCAGATTTACTTAGTTCATTCAGATTATTTTTTTATATAAAGATTGAAAAGAAATAAAATAGAAAAAAAGTGTTGGAGACAAAATACAGAAAGCCTTAAAAACTAAAATGGGGTAAAGAACACGTCTGGTAGGGAGGTTGAGGTGTTTTTCTTTATTTGATTAATAAATTATTATTTTCAAAGATCGAATTTTTTTGAGTTATTTGCACTTCCAAGTATCAATTTAAAGAAGAAAAAGTGTAAGTTTTTTCAGGAAAATAAAAATAAAATGGTATTTCAAATTTCTGCACACACACAACAAAAGTGAAAGATACTTTTTTGCCACATCAATATTTTGTGTTTTATAAGTAGATATTTTTGAATAATTTAACTTTTTAATAGGTACTAGTCCTAGTTGAGATGTCTAAGTGAATCGTACGGACGATTTTAAAAAGTCATCTATAAATTAAGCCTTATTCTCTTATATAAGAAACATCACCGGTCAATTTCATGGTTATGCTTAAAAAATTATTTTGGTAATTATTTCATAATAAATCAGTACTATTGGTTTAAAAAATACTTTATTGTATCTTCAAAATAAAATTTTAAGTGGCTTGATCAGTTTGTTTGCTTGCATCATTTGCCATCATTCATAAGCATTCTTTCACCATTATTTAACCATACTCCCCACGTAGACCTCATTTATACTACTTTTTATAATTTCTTTATGTAGACTTTTGCACATCTGAATATCAACCTTTTGAACTTCTTTTAATTATTTTTATAATTAGTTAATGAATTAATAGAATATGTGAATTATTTCATTGCTATTTTTAACATAGGAATAAATTTTTACTAGACTTCTTGAAATTTTTTTGCTATACATATGCCCTTTTAACTACTAGAACAAATAATAAATATTATACAAATTAATAATAAATAATTTACTTTTCTCTATTTAGACTAATTTATTATCGAGTTAGTTTATAACTAGCCCACCAAGTGCTGACAAAAGTGTAAAAGTTTATAAATTAGGATAAATAGATAATATAATTAGGATACCTCGAAACTAATCTATAAAGAAAAAACATGCATATTTTGTTTAGAAATAATATAGTATTTTGCAATTATTATTAGCTGAGGAAGTGTAAAGTTGTATCTCCATATTAATCGAAGACATATCAATTCATCAATACCAATAAGAGATTAGAACCATGCACCTCTTTGTCCGCGTATCTGCTTTATGTCGAGGGTGTTTTTTTTATTTTCAGTATCTATGCTTTATAAGTTGGTGTATAAATATTTTTTATTGATAGTTTGGTCCCAACTCAATAACAATCTTTTGCCAAATAAGTGAGGCAATATTGATAACGCCATAAATGTTGGGTTTTAAAAGGTGTGAATGAAAAATAAAGGATTGTGACTTTTCTGAAGAGTTGTGACTTTTTCGAAAGGTTATGACTTTTCCAAAGAATTGTGATATTTTTGATAAGGCACAATAAATACATATTCATACTCTTTGTTGTCTATAAATAGAGGGGGTTTCTCTCATTTCTTACGACGGATTTTCTGAACTCTTCTTAAGCACAAACAAATTCTAGTGTACTTTACTGTCGTTGAGTAGTTCGCTGATATCGTGGTTTTAGGTATCAATATATCGGTGAGTAAGATCGTTATATCCTGGGAGGATAAATTTCATGAACCTCAGGTACTTGAGGAAAATAATTTTCTTAAAGAAACAGTGTGCATTTAGTGGGCTTGATTTTCTTCTTTAAAATAATTTAGATACTGTTTCTGATCTTTCCAAATTCTCTAATTTTCTGATTTTGAAAATACTTTGAAAATTTTGTTGTTTCTTACAAAGGTTTTCAAAGTTAGTGTTCTAAGTATGTTAGTAATATATATTAGACAACAATCTTGAGGATACTATTAATATTTGTTTTTATGTTTGATTCACTATTTTATTTGAAATAGTGTATATGATGAATTCCATAGTAGAAATCAAATGTATATCACATTTGTCGAAAGCCTACAAATTCTTCACGTAGAAGAAGATTTTTTTGGTCTTAGATCCATGTCATTTTGCAATTACTAATGAATATAATAAAAGTTACAAAAGGCACATGTTAGCTTTTTAACTTCTTCTTTTTTATTTGAGTTTTCTATTTCCAAAGTTAAATGAAATTGTCGTTTTTTTAATGGATGGACTAACTACTGTGAATTAGAAGACTAAGTTTTTTTACTATCATTTTCATTATATTTAACAATGGAAGTTAAGAATTGATGATGTAAAAATTTAAAGTGGAAGTGTGACGTAAAAATCTCACCATTTGCGTTGAATTTGACTTTATATTTGATTTGAAGATATATAAAGTTTGCCAATTATTAAATCTAATTAAGAAAAATAATATTTTTTTGATGGCTGATTGAATGAAAATTTCTAATTCAAATGCTTTATTTATTGTGAAATGGTTATTTTGTGTGAAATAGTGTATCCGATGAATACAATATCTTAACACGACTCTTTGATAATTGAAGAAGACGGTGAAAGCAATCGATTAAATTGTTGGTTTTCACGAAGAACGTGATTTATATTTTACATGTATATTTAAGTCACAAGGGAGAGAATGAAATCTTTTTTTCTTTGACAACTGATAGAATATTTTATCACATTCGTAAAGTGTGATAAGTGATTTTCATTATGTTATTGCGTAGAGTTGGAAGAGAGTAAGTTGTCACATTTCAGATCATCGTGAGTGACACCCACACTAAATCAACCCGGCGAGAGAATCAAAGACTAACTTGAACCAACTCAATAACATCAAAACAACTCAAGTTCATTATAATAAGGAAATAGTTTAAGGAGCTTGTTAGAGAGTTGAGTTCCCATATGACCAAAACATAACATCTACCTGCGGAAAATAACCCATACGACCTTAAAATCACCATACTAAAAATCTAGAAACAATCAAATTGAGGATACAACCTCGAAAACAAAATATAAATAACTCTATAGTCTGTGTCCAAACAAATGGAAAAGAAACTGTGAAAGAATCCATGGAAGCCCGAAAGAAGAAGCCCACCCTTGGACTCAAAATCAAATATCTTTCAACTGAGATCTTGGATCAGCCTTTGGAAGGTTCGCTACACAAAACAAGAATGGAACAAGTTCAATATCAGTACACAAACCACAATTGACTGGTAAGATCATGTGGTCAGTCCAATTTATACATATAACCAGTTCACCAACAAATAGTAACACATAATAATACACAATATAGCACAATTATCGGTCACACCCCGACTCTCAATCACATAATTTGAAACAACAATGTTTACCCATAATCACATGTCAACCACATGTAACAACAAACATGAATACACAAAATCCCAGTCACAATATCATGAAATGACAACACTTGGGTCAAACAATACATAACTACATGTCCCACATAATCATAATACAAATACTAATCCACTCATGGGAACTCAAACACATACCTGGTCCTCTCACGGAACCCAAACCAAACAGTGTTATCATATCAAGCTTGGTATCGAAGCCAATTGTATATAATCATACCAGGAGTGATATAAGATCCAACCAAGAATATCTTGTATCGACATGATACCCATGCCAACCAAGAATCGCAAAAAAGCATGCAAAATCACATAGCAAAATAGACATGCATAATCATATGGTACAATGAACCAGACCACTTGAAATATCACTGTCACAACCACAATTTCATTGTATGAGATTTATAATGTCATGTCATTTCATATACCTTCCGATCATGCATTGTACAATATGATACTACAGGCAACCAACATGCATACATACATAAACCGGAAACATACAACCATCACCTACCTCGAATCAAGCCCCTTGGAAACTCTAATTAGCCCGAGCTTTCTCCTTGCGAAGTGCCTTGACTTGTTCTTGGTCTGGAATTAACAACAAAAACAACAATCAATCACAAATGGCTTACTAGTTTATCTGAATTACTAACAAATCCTAACCCTAGACAAAATGTGATCATCTTCCTCAATTTGCGGCTCATCCCCACCATGAAATCATCCCTAAACCTTTCCCAATGTTAATCACCTAGTTTCTAAGGCTTAATAAAGAATTTACAAGATTGGGGAATCAAATTATTAACTTTATCTATGAGTTTTATGGAAAACTGATGCAGGCTGCCCAAATTTGCCCCTCTATTTTCAAGAACAAAATTGCGGAAACAGAACTCCATAAAATCTTGATTCACTCGCTATAGCGATGTCACCCTTGCTATAGTGACACCGCTATAGCAACAACTTACCTCGCTATATCGGTCTGATCATCACTATAGCGGGAGGTCATCTGCTATATTGAGATCGATGCAAGTTCAGTGACGCTTAACATCCTTTTTTACAATTCAACACTTTCTCTTGACATCTCGACTCATATTTTTCACGCCAAGTTCAATTTTGAGAGTTTTACTTACCCAAATTCAATTTCAACAGGACATATGGAATCCTTAATGTCTTGGCTACAAGTATATATACATCAATCAAATCTCAAACCAATACCCAACCAGTCCCGGATGGCCCTAGACCTCGCCTAGCCGAGATTCAATCTAAGGCTGGCCTAGCCAAGAATTTTTATGTTGCTACCCAAAAAGTTTTCTTGCCAAATTCCTTCCCTATGTACCTACTCATAATGACCAGGTCGAGTCGTTACACAATTAAAGGGAGATTTTCAAAAGTTGTGAACGAGAGAGTCATTATGATCGGCCGAGTCTCCAGAATTGCAGATATGTCTGTTGATTATATTAAACATTCAATATGTGAAAATTCGAAGTGCAATTCTTACACATAAAAAGTTCAAGCTTGAGATTGTGCACATTATAATGAAAAAGAATAAGATTCTTAATTTGTTGATACACCTAATATTAAATGAGTAATTGCAATGAATTGCTTTGTAAACTGCCTAAAGAAAGACATGAAGGATATCTTGCAGTGGATAGCATCGTATATTTGAATTCAAATACTTTATTTTTTTCTGGAATTATTTTAATACATATTTAATCACTTTTTGACTTTAATGGTGGTCCAAGTTTGGGGTAAAGTTATTATGAGCTCAAATACTAAGAAGTTTGAGATAATTTTCCTTTTGATTTTATATGTTCATTAGTCTTCCGTTTTGGAGATTAGAATCTGCGTAATTTTCTACTCCGATTTAATATTTGATTTAAAGATATAAATTTCTTACCACTTTATTAAATTTGTTTGTCAAGATTATTTGATTTGAAGATATAAAGCTTCACCGTGTAAGTAAATTTGATTAATAAAAATAGTAATAAAATAATTCGAAACATTAAGAAAATGATTCACGAAAATTTGATGCAAAAGTTTGGTGCGGAACGTAGTTGTCTGCTCTCCTTCTTTGCTTCGTTGATTACATAGTTGGCGCTGTTCCAAGTGAGGATTCTTAAGCAATCAAGTCTAAAAATCATAAAACACAAAATAATTTAATAGATTTGGATGCAGTCTTGGTCAAACATAAAAAGAAGGTTGTACCAAACAAGAGTGTATCTTCTAAGAAAAACAAGAAGTCTACATATGCTTCTTGTAGGAAGAGACTCGTGAATAAGACATTATTTTATCATCTAAAATTTAAGGCAAGACCTTTATTTACATGTCTTGAATTAGTTGATATACTATTTAGAAGCATGTATGAGATTTTGTTTGTCACGATCTGATCCATCGAGTCATGATGACACCTTCTATAATCCATCTGTAGGTAAACCAACTCATAACCCTAAACGACAAGTAATAAGTATAGGGTATAGATAAGCGGGAGCAATAATCTAAACAACGGAACTAGATAAGAGCAGAAGCAAACCAAAATTATATACAATGAAATCTCTCCCAGAACCTGGAATCACAAGAACAAAGTTGTTCTAACAAAGAGTACAAGTCCCAAAAGTGGACCGAAATCAAATCTTGTCTCAAAATACAAAAGACTAGCTATACAATATACAGAAGGAGACAGGAAAGTTCATAACGTCAAGTGCTCACCCTCGCCTCCGATCCAAAAGTTATTGCTGGCACGAACGGTCACCGCTGGTAACTGGTAGTGGGACCTATATCACGAAATAGATGCAGAGTGTAGCATGAGTACCAAAACAAAGGTACTCAGTAGGCATCATAGGACGACTGATTAAGAAAGGTAAAGACAATATGAAAAGATAGAATCTAGACACAAACAAAGGTCAAAGTGGAATTTAAAGAAAGAACACGAGCGACCAGAAGTAAACTTAGTAAAACTAAGCTAAACCTAATTGGACCCCATAAGCCAGAAGGTACCCTCATGCGCAAATTTAAGTAAAATCCGAATGGACCCCCATAAGCTCGAAAGTACACTATATAGATAAACTACAAGAGTGAAGTACTGCAAGTCCATATCTAATAAGTGCATGTCGGACCTCGAACCCAAGTAACGACCTCGAACCATAGGTACCCAATAATGGGGCTACCCAGCCAGCCAGTAAGCTCCTAGAGGCATCAGCCATCCAGCTAGTAAGAGTAAACCTGGTTCGTGAGTATAACAAATCAAAGCCGCCCAGCCAACTAGTAAATTCTCAGGGCGTCAGCCACCCTGCTAACAAGAGTAGACCTGGGGTGTGTCAACTATGAAGAGGATCTCATGGAAATCAATCAATAGTATCATAGTTGAATGACGTCCACTCACAAGAAATCAAAACAAGGCTTCAAGCCTAAACTACTCCAATCCCAAGTTACCCAGCGAAGCACAGAACCTCCAAAATCGTAACGGGGTAGCAAAAATAGGGAGAGTGATTAGAATATCGACAAAGCTATGCCAATCTAAACTAAGACCCATTCTATCAGACTTAAATCTGCTACTCTAGTCTACAAGGAGCAGATCTGCCCGAATCGACACCAGAAAAGAAATAAGGCCTATTAGCCACAAGTATTGCAAGTCTAAGACAACCACTAACCTAATCCTAGACTAAGGTCAATCATGCTCAAATATACCATAATAACAACATCCAAGAATTCACAATTAAGGAACAAGAATAAGGATATTGCAGCCCATAAAACACAAAATATACCTCAAACAGAGAATACCCAATGCTTTCCGATCATGCATCCATATAGCCTCAAGTTCCACGAACCCACATTATTTTGAATCACTGAGTTTAGAGCTAGAGAGAAATCACAATTTGAAAATGATGACTGAAGTTGAAATCAGTATTTAAATACCAGTAACTCTGGTCCCTAAAAGCTACTTTTGGTTGCTAAAAGACTACTACAACAACACTAGATTTTGCTATTTTTCAAAGTCTATGATCGGATCCTCGGAATTTATTTGGAACCCGATGAAAATAAATCAAATATGCTTCCTCACTAAATTTGATATTTCAGACTCAACGGAGCAGTCAAAACTTTCATCCGGGGTCGTCTTGATTAAAAGTGGGTCCCACACCCAAACTCTATTTTAAGTCAAAATCTACAAGGGAGCTCAGAATCAGCCCGGGAGCCTCGAGATCCACACGAAATGTCATTCTATACCAAACTTAGAATTTTAGAACTAATCGCACTTATAAAATTCTCATCTGGACACATTTACCAATAATATTGACCAAGGTCAAACTTAGGTCAAAACTCAAAAGCTAAAATGCCTAATCGCACTAACTCGCATCGAAAGCCTCAAGAGTCGTGCCGACCATGATAATAGCCTAAAATGACCCTTTTAGAGCTGATAAAATCATCAAAATTAGGTTTTGAGGTCATCTTCCTGAACTTTTGATTAAAAAAAAGACCATTTAAGGTTTAAAATATACAAAACACAAATTCGCATAAAAACCAAACGAATGACCAGGTGACCGAACTATCAGTCCCAATAAATCATAAATGACTTGGTGTCGATATGTGAACACTTTAAATAAAAACAAAAGGCATAAACATAGAAATGACCTAGAGGGTCATTACAATGTTCATGGTTGTAAAGTACATATATGAATTAGACTTACATTAATACTTGAAAATGGTCTTGAAATCATATTGAAAATGTGGGGGTTCATGTCATGTGATAAATATAAAATTAGAATTAGTGTTTCATTTAATTCTGAAGAACAAAATTTAATAGCCAATGACATTCTTGCATCATGTTTGTAATGACCTATTGTCACGACCCAGACCGTCGTGGTTGGCACCCACACTAACCCTCCGGTGGGAGAACCATTACTACAACCCAACCAAGCAACTTAACAAAAATATAAGCATTTAAAGATACGGAAGTAGGTTTAAATGTCTAAATGAAAATGGAGTCACCATAAACTCCGAAAGTTTGACGAAACAATTACCAAAACATTGCGGAAACAACGCCTAGAACCTGAAAGTCAATGTACCAAAACTCTACTAAAGAAAGTCTAAGAACAAGGGGTACAACCCCGAAACTAAACAAGCGAATGTCCAAAGTACTAGTCTAAGTCCGAAGAAAATGGACTAAACAAAATGAGAACTCATGGCAGCCTGGAAGAACTGGCTCACCCTTGAATTCGGTCTCGCTCAGTGATCTCCTATATGAGGTCTGTCAGTAGACGCCTGAAGTTGCCCTGTACTCAACAAAGAAAGAGCAAGTGCAGTATCAGTACACAACCACAATGTACTGGTAGGATCACGCGGCTACTCCCAGTAAGCAAAACATATACCAACAATCACAACACAGTAAACACACACATATACAGAATATAAATATAAACTAGTTATCATTTCAGGAGCAATGTATAATCCCACATTCTCAATAACAAGTAGATACAACAATACAATGGTCCTCTCATGAAACCCACACCCAAACTGTTAGTGTACCGAAACGTGACACCCGATCCCAATTAGTGTGTCGGAACGTGACACCTGATCCAATGTATGTGTCGGAACGTGACACCCGATCCAATGTATGTGTCGGAACGTTACACCCGATCCAATCAACACAACCACAATCACATTCACACTCATAATGTACATATTCATAAACATACAATCAAGTGTTGATTCATGGCATACAATCGTTCATTCATACTCATTTCATTAGGTTTGTTCAATAGTGACGCATTCACATACATGCATGCATTACAATGAAGCAATTACCGACATATATCATGCAACTATGAAATCAAACATCACCAACCTCGAAGCTAAGCTTGAATCCTCCTAAGACTCTTGAACCTTACCTTTCCGGATTCTTTCCGCTTTTCTTTGTCTAAAAACATACAAATAATGCAAGGATCAATAAATTAAGGTCTAATTATCCAGATTATAACAAACCCAATAACCCAAGACCAAACCCATGATTCTAAGGTGCAACTAGGGATTTTTCCACCATCAACTTCAGGCCAAAACCCTCCCCCAACGATAATTACCCATGAATCTAAGTTCTACGGCTCGAAAGATGGATTAGGGGAGTACAATCCTTACCTTTAACATCAAAAGTCGTGGAAAACTGTCAAGAACTCGTCCTGGGTCGCCTCCTAACTCTTAAGAATGAAGTTTACAGAAAAATAATGAAATGGGGGGTTTTTCCCCGACTTAAGTCGCGACTGGCCCGCTACAGAGGACTCCATCCCACAACAGCGGCCCCGCCCTGGCGGGATAAATCCCGCCATGGAAGCTTACACGGAGACAGAACCTCAGAATTTGAGTTCCAAGTCCCTATTTCACAACACACCTTCAACCCTTGATGTTCAAAAACTACCCTTTCACACCAAGATCAGTTTTAAGAGTTCTACTCGTCCGAATTCGATTTCGTAAAGTCATAGGGGTTCCTTAACTTCTTAGCTATCTACTCATGTGATCAAATTCACAATTAGATCCTCCATTCATTACCAGATTTCCCTAGACTCACCTGACTCAGATTTCGTCTTAATCTGGACTAGGCTTGGAATTCCCAAGTCACTACTCAAAAGTTTTTCTAGTCCAATTCTTTCTCCATTGTCTTTTCTATAACGACGGAAATTGGTCGTTACAATAGATACCAATTTACCCATCACTCGTTCCCGAGTGATAAACTAGGAAAAACTGGCTAAAGTAAGGGTAGAGTAGTACCTGGATCGTTGAACAACTGGGGATACTTGTCTCGCATGTCCTTCTCGGTTTCCCAAATAGCTTCCTTAACTAGACGATGCTTCCATTGAATTTTCACGGACTTAATCTCTTTGGTCCTCAGCTTCCGGACATCACGATCAAGAATTGCAATCGGTTCCTCCTCATACTGAAGGTCCTTGTCTAACAATACTGAGTCCCACTTTATGATGTAATATCCGTCGCCATGATACTTCTTCAACATGGACACATGGAACACTGGATGGACTCCAGAAAGGCTAGGTGGTAAAGCCAACCTATAAGCCATTGGCCCTATGCAGTCAAGAACCTCAAATGGACCGATGTATCGAGGACTAAGCTTGCCCTTCTTAATGAATCTCATTACCCCCTTTATGGGTGATACCTTTAGAATAACTTGTTCACCAGCCTGAAATGCCATGTCCCTTACCTTATGGTCTGCATACTTCTTCTGTCGACTCTGGGCTGCTAGAAGCTTAGCTTGGATGCTTCTTACCTTATCTTGAGCATCCTTCACCAAATCAATCGCCAAAGGTTTCACATCTCCAACCTCAAACCATCCTATGAGGGATCTACATCTCCTCCCTTAAAGTGCCTCGAACGGTGTCATGTCATTGCTGGAGTGGTAGCTGTTATTATAAGAGAACTCACACAACGGTAGAAACTTATCCCAATGCCCTTCAAAGTCAATCACACATGCCCTCAACATGTCTTCTAACACTTGAATAGTCCTCTCTGACTGCCCATCCGTCCGTGGATGGAAGGCTGTACTAAAAGTGAGTTGAGTGCCCAACTCCTCATGCAATTTCCTCCAAAACTTGGATGTGATATGCGTACCGCGGTCTGAGATTATAAAATGGGGCACCCCGTGCAGCCTCACTATCTCTTTCACATAAACCTTAGCCAACTGCTGAGCATTATAGTCTATTCTGACTGGAATAAAATGGGCTGACTTAGTCAATCTGTCAACCACTACCCAAGTAGAATCAAACTTCCCCAAAGTCTTGGGGAGACCAACCACAAAATCCATAGCTATCTTTTCCTACTTCCATTCCGGAATTGGCATTCTCTGAAGTAAACCTGTAGGCTTTTGATGTTCATATTTTACCTGATGGCAGTTTTGACACTTAGCCATAAACTCTGTTATGTCCTTCTTCATGCCAGGCCACCAATAAAGCCGCTTCAAATCTCGGTACATCTTGGTCACACTCGGATGAATGGAATACCGCGAACCATGGGATTCTGTCAACATTTCCTGAATCAAGTCATCCACTCGAGGAACACCAATTCTCCCCTTAAAACTAAGCACACTTTCCGCATCAAGAACCATATCTTGTGCCTTACCAGACACTGTCTTCTTTCTAAGCTCATTCAAATTCTCATCCTCAAACTGTTTGGCCTTGATCTCCTCAATGAACGTGGGTCTAACCTCAATGCTAGCTAACACCCCACCTTTCTCTGAGATTCCCAACTGCATGAACTTAGACTCCAAGGTTTGAATCTCTTTGGCCAAAGGTCGCTTGGATACACCCAAGCAAGCTAGACTATCCATACTTACTACCTTCCGACTTAATGCGTCTGCCACCACGTTAGCCTTACCCGGATGATACTGGATGGTCACATCATAATCCTTGAGTAACTCCATCCACCTTCGCTGTCTCATATTTAGATCTTTTTGAGTGAATACATGATGTAGGCTACGGTGGTCAGAAAATACCTCACACTTGACACCATAAAGATAATACCGCCAGATCTTGAGAGCAAACACTACCGCTGCCAACTCCAAATCATGTGTCGGGTAGTTCCGCTCATGCACTTTCAACTGCCACGATGCATAAGCTATGACATTCTTATCCTGCATCAACACAGCACCCAAACTCGAATGTGAAGCATCACAATAAACAATGAAATCTTTACCTTCCACTGGTAGTGCCAGAATAGGTGCTGTGGTCAGAATCCTTGAGCTTTTGAAAGCTCTCCTCACATTTTTCAGTCCATTCGAAAGGTACCTCCTTCTTGGTCAGCCTTGTCAGATGTGTGGCGATAGAAACAACGTTTTTCACAAATCGACGATAGTAGCTAGCGAGTCCCACAAAACTCCTAATTTTAGTCACAGAACTAGGTCGGACCCAATTTCTGACTGCTTCAATCTTTCGAGGATCTACCATTACCCCTTTCCTTGAAACTACATGCCATAAAAAGGCTACTGAATCCAACCAGAACTCACACTTGGAAAATTTAACATACAATTTCTGTCTCCCAAGAACACCCAGAACAATACGAAGATGGTCGACATGCTCTTCCTTACTTTTCGAATAAACCAAAATGTCATCACTAAAGACAATAACAAACGAATCCAGAAATGGTTTGAACACACCATTCATCAAACTCATGAAAGCTACAGACGCATTTGTCAACCCAAACGACATCACTAGAAATTCATAGTGCCCATAGCGGGTCCTGAATGCCGTTTTTGGTACATCCTCAGGCCTAATCTTTAGTTGATGGTAACCAGACCTTAGATCAATCTTAGAGAAAATTGATGCACCATGCAACTGGTCAAAAAGATCATCTATCCGAGGTAGTGGATACTTATTCCGAATGGTGACCCTATTCAATTGACGATAGTCTATGCACATCCTCATACTACCATCTTTTTTCTTAACAAATAAGACAGGAGCACCCCACGGGGAAGCACTAGGACGGATGAAACCTTTATCAAGAAGCTCCTTAATTTGAGCTTTAAGCTCCCTCAACTCCGCCGGAGCCATGCGATAAGGAGGGATAGAGATGGGGCGAGTACCAGGTTCCAAATTAATGTAGAAATCTATATCTCTATCCGGAGGCATACCAGGCAAATCGGTAGGAAACACTTCTCTAAATTCTGACACTACGAGAATAGATTCAATAGAGGGAGACTTGACCTCAACATCCCGAATATGAGCCAAATATGCCAAACAACCCTACCCCACCAGTTTTCTAGCCCGAATGGAGGATATGACCTTAGCTGGCTTAGGCTTGTACACCCCTTCCAACTCTAACTTTTCCCTACCAGGGATCTGTAGAGTCACAAACTTAGTATTACAATTAAGCACAACATAATAGGGGGACAACCAAGTCATGCCTAAAATTATATCAAAGTCAGTCATATCCAAAATAACCAAATCAGCCCAAGTCTGAAAACCCATAAACAAGATAGGACAAGAACGATAGACATGGGTTACTATGACAGACTCTCCAACTGGGTAGAAACATGGATGGGGGCATAAAGTACATCACAAACCATATCAAATCCCAAGGCAAACTGAACTGACGCATATGAATAAGTAGAACCCGGATCAAACAAAACAGTAGCCATCCGGTCACAGACAAGAATGGTACCTGTAATCACTGCGTCAGAAGACTGTGCCTCGCTCATGCTTGGAAAGGCATAACATTGAGCCTTGTCATCTTGACAGGCGACCTCCTTGCCTGGATGCACTGCTCCTCTACCTGTATTACCATTTCCCCAGCCTCCACGGCCTCGCTGATTTCCTCCTCGCCCACCTTGTGGACGCCCTCTACCATTATTACCTTTGCCCACGGGTACCACTGCTCTAGTCTGCTGATGTGCGGGGTCAAACATGCGTGGGTGGGGACAATCTCTCCTCATATGCCCAGGTTCTCCACAATTATAACAAGTGCGATCAAAAGACGGCCTGCTGCCCACCGAAGGTGCGACTCCTTAGCTATCCTGAATAAAATTCTGATGTGGAGTTCCCGAGTAACTACCTGTAGAAGCGGGCAAAGCTGATTGAATTGGTCGGGCTGCAAGTGTCGACCTACCTGAACCTCTGGAGTAGGAACCATGGAAGTTACCTGTGCTCTTGGGCTTCTTAGCCAAAGCCTTGACCTGCCCATCACGTCGAACTCCTTCCACTTTCTTCCCAAAATCTATCACCTGATTAAAACTTTTCCCTGTAGAGGTCATGTGAACAGACAATACATGTAACTCGGAGTTCAGTCCCTTGACGAATAGATGAATCCTCTCCTCCTCAGTAGTCATCAATTGTGTAGCATATCTAGACAAAGCATGGAACTTAGCCTCATAAGCAGCTACAGACATACCACCCTGCTACAACGCCATAAACTCATCCTTCTTGTGATCCCTCAAAGTCCGGGGCACATACTTTTCCAGAAACAAGGCATGAAACTGCGTCCAAGTGAGTGGGGGCAAAACTGAAGATCTGCATTCCACATAGGCCCTCCACCACTGCTTAGCCTCACCTTGAAGCTGAAAGGTCACGAACTCCACCCCATGCTGATGTACAATACCCAACTTATAAAGCCTCTCATAAAAATCCAAAATGAACTCATAGGCGTCTTCACTCTCGAAACCATGGAACACATGCGACTTCAACTTCAGAAACTTAGTCAACATCTCATGCTTATTACCAGTCATCACCGGACCTAACAAAGGATGAAAAAAGGCATCAGTGCCTAATGCTCCATCTACCCTGGGAATAGTAGCATTAACGGGGTGGTTGATCAGAGGTTGAGTAGCTTGCACTGCGGAAAGGACTCCAGGGCCGACCAACCCCTTCAAGAAAGACATGATTTGCTGAGCTAACACTGGGTCTAAGGGAGGAACGCCGGTATCCCTAGCTGGTGCATCCTCTTCCTATCCAACATCCCCCTCGTCCTCAATCTCTAAATTCTCTACTACCTCTTCTTGCGGTGCAGGAGGGGGCCTCTTCCCATGGAACATACTCAGCTGGGGCTCCACCCCTAGCGGGTGTCACTCTTCCTCTACCCCTTTCCCTTGCTCTTCCCCTACCCCTGCCTCGACCATGGCCTCTGGCTGCGGACTCCTCAACTGGATCATTGACGGGAGTTTTGGGCCTGACACTGTTGAATCTAGTGTTAACCATCTGCGGACAGAAGAGTGAAGGAGATAAGATACCAATTTGGATCACCAGATACCAATTGGAATCAAGTTATAGCACGAAAGGAGACAAGAGAAAACAGAGAGATTTCCTAAAGTCCTATAGCCTCTCGAATAAAAGTACAGACATCTCTGTACCGTTCCGCAAGACTCTACTAGAATCATTTTGGTACACCGAGATCAACGAACCTAGGGCTCTGATACCAACTTTGTCACGACCTAGACCGTCGTGATTGGCACCCACACTAAACCTCCGGTAGGAGAACCATTACTACAACCCAATAAAGAAACTTGACAAAAAATCTAAGCATTTAAAGATACGGAAGCAGGTTTAAATATCTAAATGAAAATAGAGTCCCCATAAACTCTGAAAGTTTGATGAAACAATTACCAAAACATTGCGGAAACAACGCCTAGAACCTGAAAGTCAATGTACTAAAACTCTACTAAAGACAAGTCTAAGAACAAGGGGTACAACCCCGAAACTAAACAAGTGAATGTCCAAACTACTAGTCTAAGTCCGAAGAAAATGGACTAAACTAAATGAGAACTCATGGTAGCCTGGAAGAACTGGCTCACCCTTGAATTCGGTATCGATCAGTGATCTCCTAAATGAGGTCTGTCAGTAGCCACCTAAAGATGCCCTGTACTCAACAAAGAAAGAGAAAGTGCAGTATCAGTACACAACCACAGTGTACTGGTAGGATCACGCGGCTACTCCCAGTAAGCAAAACATATACCAACAATCACAACACAGTAAACACACACATATACATAATATAAATGTAAACAATTATCATTTCAGGAGCAATGTATAATCCCACATTCTCAATAACAAGTAGATACAACAATACAATGGTCCTCTCATGAAACCCACACCCAAACTGTTAGTGTGCCGGAATGTGACACCCGATCCCAATTAGTGTGTCGGAACGTGACACCCGATCTAATGTATGTGTCGGAACGTGACACTCGATCCAATGTATGTGCCAGAACGTGACACCCGATCCAATCAACACAACCATAATCACAATCACACTCATAATGTACATACTCATAAACATACAATTAAGTGTTGATTCATGGCATATAATCGTTCATTCATATTCGTTTCATTAGGTTTGTTCAATAGTGACTCATTCACATACATGCATGCATTACAATGAAGTAATCACCGACATATATCATGCAACTATTAAATCAACCATCACCTACCACGAAACCAAGCTTGAATCCTCCTAAGACTCTTGAACCTTCCCTTTTCGGATTCTTTCCGCTTGTTCTTGGTCTAAAAACATACAAATAATGCAAGGATCAATAAATTAAGGTCTAATTATCTGGATTATTACAAACCCAATAACCCAAGACCAAACCCACGATCCTAAGGTGTAGCTAGGGCTTTTTCCCACCATCAACTTCAGGCCAAAACCCTCCTCCAACGATAATTACCCATGAATCTAAGTTCTACGGCTCGAAATACGGATTAGGGGAGTACAATCCTTACCTTTAGCACCAAAAGTCATGGAAAACTGTCAAGGATATATGTGAGTGTATATAGGGGAGTACAATCCTTACCTTTAATCAAATAGTGTATATATGTGATAACACGATTAGGAATCACTTATGTGAGTGTGAAGTGTAAGCCACTTCATAAAGGATGATGTAAAAACCTATTCTCTATACACTCATGAAATCAGGAGGTGTTCATGGCTGAAACAAATACAATTGTAAGAACCATATAATAAATGATTGATTGTGTGACATTTGGTTATCTAGGTATACATCAAATCTTGATGGTTCAAAGATATTAAATCTCTCCATTGCCTGAGTATATTCGAAATATGTCAACTATGGAAAGTTCAAAAGGAAACCTACTTATCCAGATGCAATTATCATGTGTTTATAAAGTACACACTTCTCCATTTCCTCATTCATGCGGGGATTTTTGGGTTTTAAAAGGTGTCAATGGAAATAAACGGTTGTTATTTTTTTGAAGAGTTGTGGCTTTTTTGAAGGGTTGTAACCTTTTCGATAAGGCACAATAAGAACATGTTCATATCCTTCCAAAGATTTTTCTATAATTGCATCATCTTTGACCGGATTGAATTAGAAGAATGTTCCCTTCAAATGGCCTAATGAGCTTTCTAAAGCTCAAGGTCTTGTTGACTTTAGCTCCTATTTTGACTCTCTTGTTCTGATTCATGGGTTTATGGTCTATTTGATGCTTCTGGTGTTGTTCTGGGTTTTGTATTGATGCAACAGGGAAGAGTTACCACATATATTTCTAGGCAGGTAAAGGTTTATGAGAGGAACTACTCCACTCATGACTTGGAGTTGGTGGTAGTAATCTTCGCGTTGAAGATTTAGAGGGCACTACTTGTATGGAGTTCATTGTAAGATTTTCACTGATCATCACTGTCTTCAGGAGGAACTTAATCTGAGCCAAGTAGGTGGTTAGAGTTACTAAAGGACTACGATGTCACAATTCATTATCACCCAGGCAAGGCAAATATGGTAGCAGATGTCTTAAGTCATAAGGTAGTGAATATGGAAGTTTTGTGTTATTAACAACATATGAGCGACCTTTAACTTCAGACATTCATTCCTTAGCCAATAAGATGGTTCAACTTGATATTTCCAATCCCGGGAGCAGATTCAGGTACTTAAGTGTGAGGATGTGAGATTGAGAGTGGTTCAAGATAGGGTGCTCAGTGGAGAGACTAAGAAGGCTACCTTAGATTGAGGGTCGTATCTGTGTTCCTAGAGTTAAAGACCTGATTCAGTTGATGGAGGAATCTCATTGTTCTAGGTACTTTATTCATCCAGGTTCAACAAAGATGTATCATGATATGATGTAGCACTATTGGTGGTGTGGGATAAAAAGAGATATTGCCGAGTTTGTTCCTAGGTGCTTGAACTATCAGCAAGTGAAGAACGAGCACCAGAGGCTAGAAGGTTTAACTCAACGACTACCAATTCTTGAGTGGAAATGAGAGATGATAGATATGGACTTTGTGGTAGGCTTGCCACATACTTTTGAGAGATTAGATGTTATTTGGGTCATCATGGATTGATTGACCAACTCTACTCACTTTTTGCCAACTCAAACGTTCTTAGTTCAAAGAGGATAATTGAGATCTACATTCGAGAGATTGTCTGTTTGCACGAGGTGTCGATGTCCATTATTTTAGATCATTATACTTAGTTCAAATCATATATTTAGAGGTCCATTCAGCAAGATTCCATTATTTTAGATCATTCTACTTAGTTCAAATCATATATTTAGAGGTCCATTCAGCAAGAGTTGGGAACTAGAGTTGAGGTCAACACAAATTTTCATCCACATACGAACATTCAGTCTTAGAGGACTATTCAGGTTCTCAAGGACTTTCTTAGGGTATGTGTTACTGATTTTGGGGGTTAGTAAGATCAGTTCTTGGCTTTTGCAGAGTTTGTGTATATTAACAACTACTATTTGAGTATTTAGATGTCTCCATTTGAGACATTGTGTGGTAGGAGGTGTCAGTCTCTGGTAGGCTGTTTGATGTTTTTGAGGTTAGGTCATGGGGCACTGACTTGTTGTGTGATTCCATGGATAGAGTTTGTGTGATCCAAGAGATTATCCATACTACCTAGAGTAGGCAGAAAATATATATTGATTGGAGGGTTCATGCCTTAGAATACATGGTTTCGAAAGGAAAAAAAAGCTTATCCCTAGGTTCATTGTTCCTCTTGAGATATTGACGTGTATCAGAGAAGTGGCTTATGAGTTAGACTTACCTCCAACTCTTTCGGGTGTTCACCCTATTTTCCATATCTCTATGTTGAGACGTTATCTTTTGGATGAGTTTCACATTCTTTAGTGTGATTTGATTAATCTTGATGAGTCTTTGGATTTCAAGGAGAAACCTTTGGCTATTCTAGACAAGTAGGTTAGGTTGTTGAGGTCTAAGGATATTTCATTGGTGAAGGTCCAGTGGAGGCATCATCTGGTCGAGAAGCTACTTGGGAGCTCAAGCTTGACAAACAGACCAGATACCCGATCTTTATGAGCCTTAGAGTCTTTCTTTTCTTTAACTTACAAGGATGAAATTCCTTTTAGTTATAACTATTGTTATGACACTCAGGGTCATTTTCTTGTGTTTGTATTTTATTGATAGTTTGCTCGTTTATGTAGCTTTTATATTGTTGATTTGATGTATTTGAATGGGTGGCATGCTTCTCTAAGAGTTTGGGAGAACATTGGGTGAGATTTCCTAATTTTGGAGCTTTTATATGGAAAAGGTTGACTTTGGTCAACATCTTGGTAAATAGACTCAGATGAGATTTTCGTCAATGTTATTAGCTCTAGAATATTGAGTTTGGTCTAAACTGACCTTTGGTTCGAATCCTAAGGTGATGAGAGGATGATTTTGAGGTATTTTATGAAATGCTTATTTTAGTTGTTTTCTGAGAGAATTGACTTGGGTCAACCTTTTATCGAAACGATCCGTGTTGGTTAGTTCCTTGATTTTGTTGAGTCTAAAAATGATGTTTCTGATTGGGTAGCATTTTTTATTTGCGTTCGTTGGATCCCAAATGAATTCCAAATGTCAATTTAGAGCTTGGAACATTTTAGCTCCAACTATTAGTAGTCATTGCAGATGCAGCCGCTTCTGCGGAGACTGGCTCGCTTTGGTGTAGCCACTCTAGCGGAGAAGCGGCTGCACCATAAAGGTTGGTGATGTTGATGGATTTTTCTCTAGCTGAGGTTGTGCGATCTTGCATACGTCGCCCCTGTTGACTTTTATCTGTTTTGGCGAAGCCTGAGGTCAAGTTGACCTCTGCTCCTGCGTAGCTTTTCCTCGTTTCGGTGGTTCTACCCTAGCGACCAATTTCCCGCCATTGCGGAGATCGCTGACTGTTTTAAGTGGGTTATTTCTCATTTCTCTAAATCAGAGAAACTCATTTTCCGCCATTGTTAGAGCTCGATTATAGTTGAACTTGCTCATTTCTCAACCATATCAATTTTTTGTATGGTATTTCTTCTACTCATCACTTTCTAATACTAATTCTAACTTCATATTTGCATTTGGTTCTCATCTTAAAGCTCAAATTTCATGAACTCTAAGTTCTTTAAAGTTTAGTTTTCAGACTATTTGATGTATGAATTGATTCCCGTCTTCGCCCAACTTTTGGAAATGCAATTCTCACCTCGAGGGGAACATAATGACAGATTTAGTTTGTTATTTTATTATCAAGTTCCGAGGGTCAATTTTTGTCCCAATTCCAATCCAAATTTTGTGACATCAATATGAGTATTGTTAGTTCCGTATTGACTCATACTTTCTATTTTTGATAGCAGAGCAGCTTTCGAGGCTCTTCAAAAAGGAAAAGTCCCCGAGATAGAGGTTCAAGTTTAGTTTTCAGCTTCAAGGTAGGTTACGATCTTCTTCTCTTTTAGACTTATGTTAGTTTTATATAAATTTGGGTCGCATGATAGTTAGGAAAGTTATAGGATGAATATCTAGGTTTATATGATCCTTAATTGCTTTTTGGGCATTTTCGGGACTTTAGATTAGAACTTTACCCGTAAGTATTTAGTTGAGGTTGGATTTAGCTTTGGTTTGGCTTTGTAGAAATGTCCGAAAATTAAGTAAAGATAGGTGTTTCAATGTCTGAAAGATGCACAAGGATTGTTATGATGATCCACTGTAGCCTGGAAAGGGGCTTACTTTGGATTGAACTCTATTGACCACGCTACAATTGAGGTCTCAGAGGAATCTCTAGAACACGTTCTGCACTCAATAAAATAAGAGTAATATGTAGTATCAATACAAGCCATAATGTACTAGTATGCATCATAGGCATTCTCAAATTAGAAACATGCAACGCATAAGTTGACAACAAGTAGAATTACCATAAATAATTCATAACACAATCATCAAGGATGTCAATGAGTCAAGAACTAACACAATAATAGTGTGCATACACACGCTAATAGTCTTATTTATGCCCAATAATCATGACATGCAACGGACCAACTTCGTCCATATACCCTATCAGCGTGATATTCGACCCACCAAAATATAAGTTGTTACAATAGCAACAAATTAGAGTTTGTAGTTAAATGTTGTAAGCTTTAGCCACAAAATTTTATATCTAATTGTGACATTAATTTTTGTCATTAATAATAGAAATAATTAGTGACGATCACTTTATTGTCTCTAATCAACTTGCGGCTCAGTGACAAGATGTCGTCACAAAATATGTAATATATAAATAGCATTGATTTAAAATTTGTAGCTAAATAATTTAAGTATTTGCTACGAAAAAATTTGTTGCTAAATAATTTTTCTTTTGGATATGCTTGTTTATAATTACAAGTTATAATTGACAAAAAAAGACAATCAAGCGCTCTTTTTATAGTGTTGATATCAAATTTTGGTCTGCAACAATTTCATGAATTTTTAAACTTCTTCAATTTTCAAACAATTAGAAATAATTATTTTATAAAACTAAAATACTTTTTTTGGTCAAAATATTATACTTTTAAATCATTTGCAAGGCGATTTTTTTAATAGTATATATTTACACTCTCTATAATATATGGATTTATATACTAATTTTGAAAAAAAAACATTTTTACCAATACTAGTGTTTAAACCAAGTGTGCATTTTATTTCTTCAAAGTCAATTATACTACATAACTAGTCTTTTTCACAATAATTAGGATTTTATGTTAAGCAATTATTTCACATTTCTTAAAATTTAAAATTGATTAAACACAATTTATTTTGTTCCCAATCTTATCATGTTCAAAACCAAGGAACCTATTCCCTTTGAAATTCAATAGGACACTGAACATGGCCAGCCACTTTGAACCCATTTTTTAAGGGGATTAAACGAATATTTTTTAATAAATAGCTACTGATTTTAGTGATATTTTTTATTTATTACAATTTATAGCAATACATAACAATATTATGATAAATCTGCACTATATATTAAAAGTGAATTATGCATGTAATATAAGTGTATTATAAGTATTTTTAAAATATTTTTTTAATATAACATATCTATGTAAGTTTTCCAACTTTTAAGAGTGGCAAAATGAGTCGAATTTATGGTTATTCATTCGTTTAATCCATTTTAAAATGGGCTGGTTATCCAATAATTTAAAAGTGGATCAAATATAAATTAACTCATATTGTCCACCATAAAATATAGATAACCCATTAATATCCACTAATTGAAAGCCTATAGCGAAATTTTAATTAGAAACCTAAAATTTAAACACACAAATTGAAATAAAAGGAGTATCAAAATACTTATATTTACCTCTAACTTTCCTTCTTCCTATTGTCGAAAACATACATCCACAACTTTCTTTGAACAAGTACGCTTTCTCCCCTTCCCATGTATGAAAACTTTTAGTCTATGAGACTAAAAATTATATAATTACTAAATTAATAATTAATACCCTAATAATTATACCAACTCTAATTACTTTCTAAACAGACCCTAAAAGTTGGATTGCTACCTACTGAATTTGATCTCACTTTTTTATTTATTTATGTATAGACGGGACAGGAGACCACTAAAGTCAAGTTTTTAATATTCTCAGTCACTTTATTGACTTTAGTGAATGTCCTTTTGTTTTAAAAGCTTAGCTACCAACATGACAACTTTTTAACCTACTACTACCTTTGTCGCTAATTATTTGTTCATTTTTTTTTTGTGTGTCTCTAATTACTTATCAATTTTAATAATTAAGAAGGAATAATTTTTTTTCCTATTATACTAGTATCAATTAATTATTTTGAAAAAGGTAAAACTTTTTGAAAAACTTAAGTTTTTAATTCATCTATTTTATCATTAATAAATATAAAATGGTAAACTCACTATGCCAATTGTTTTCTTAATAGGTGTGTTAATTCAAAAGTGGTCAAGTAATTAGAAACAGTAAGTATGTAACTTTGGTGAGAAAATGACCAAAATAATTTTTAATGTATGAGTAATGCTTTATTTTGATCATTAATGTATTTCACTTGATTGAAATAATTCTTAATATATAATAAAAACATTTATTTTGATTCTTTATATACTTCACTTAATTGAAATGATCATTAATGTACAACAAAAGAATCCATACATTAAATACCATTTCAATCAAATAAACTTTCAAATTATTCCTCCGTTTAGTTTTGAGTAATAAAAATAAATATCTAATTTTATTTATCTAATTTAAAATATGAAGAGATAATTTATTATTTAGTTTCTAATCTATCCATATTATTAACTATAATCATTTTGTGATGCTTTGAATTTATTATGTTCAAATAATAAATTTAAAAAACTGATATCATAAAATTGTCATTTTATTTATTGCTACTTAAGAAATGTGAAAAAGTTAATATTGGATAAGTAAAATATGGACCGAGGGAGTGTACATCGTTTTAAAATTCAAGATAAAATTAATTATCTTTCTTTTTTTATATTAATAGTAATTGTTCTTGAAGATTTACAAAAACCATAAATATTTAATAAAGGAAAATTATATATTAAAATATAAAAAAAGATAAATAGTAAAAATCCCTCTTAATTAAGTAATATTTTAAAAAAAATATGTACAAGAGAAAAATGACAAATAGGTTAAGACATTATTTTTTGTTCATCAAACAGAAAGAGAAAGCCAAGTATTAGTTATACTTGTTATTGCTATAAATGGTAAAATATTAGTAATGCTTGCATTAGTAATACATGTATTAGTTATAGATAAGTTATTTCTTATACATTGTTTGGTTTGGTGTATTAAAAATAGTATGCACTGTATAAAAATATTTATTTATAAAAGTATCCTTTACAATTATGATGGAAAAGATGTAAAAGTATTTTTGAGGGGTAATTAGGTCTTTAACCATATTAATGCATGTATTAAATCCTTTGCATTACTAATACCTAGAAATCCATAGTATTAGTAATACACAATAGAGTGTCTGTATTAGTTATACATAGCATGAAAAGATGCACCAAATAAAGAATTACTAATACATATAATTAATGCATATATTAATTTTGCTAATATGCTCTACCAAACGACCCCTCAATGTAAAAGTTCAATGTCTAATTCTAAACTGATTGTAAGGAAATTCTTTCATTTTCTTATAGAGGAGGGGTGTGAAAAATCAAATAAAAGAGTCCAAAAGACGCAAACTCACAAGTCACAATCACACAGACTTTCCATAAAAGTACTATAGATAATTTAAATCATCATAAAGAACGTTCTACACACAGATCGATCACATGGGAACACACCACAAGCAACACATTTATCACTGTAAATGTCATACTCATCAACTGTCAATCCATCGTACCAAAGAAAAATTAAGTCTATGTGACAAAATTTGATATCAACAGATAATAGTTTAATTTTAATTATAAATTCGAACATAAAATATTTAGATTTATGAAAATATTATGTAAAACGTAATATAAGTCACAATATTAAAAATTCAAAATATTTTTAAAAAATATATGAAAAAATTACGACTTCTTTGAATCTCAAAATATAATAAATGCCACATAAATTAAAACAAAGGAATTATTAAAACCAATAAACAATAATCCTACTCTTGTGAGAGGAACAAGCAATTTTGCGGGTGGGTTGCGGGTTTGAAAAAAAACTCTTTTAAATACGTAGATTCACACATTTTGTACCAATTTTGCGCCGTTTGGGCATTAGTCATTTGATGAGTAAAATACTATGAAAAAACTGTTTTTGATGGCCAAAAACTAGAAAGAATAAAAAACGGTTACTGTCACTGCTTGCATTCAATATTTATTTATTACACTGGAGGAAAATGGCTTGTGTCAGTACGGCCCAACATTATGAAAATTTAAATATAAAATATTAGGATAAAGTTATGCATAATTTACTTTTATAAATTCTATATATTATTGACATACTAATTAAATTTTGAAATCGCAATTATCTAAGAATATACTATATTTAGCAGAGAAAGATGTTTTTCAATCAAGAAGAGTAAGGAATCTGTCACCTTTTTCATTTTATTTTGTATGATATTTTTTTTAGTTATTTATATTTAACCATGATTTGATTTTAAAGATCATATTTATCAATATCTTGTAAACAAAAAATCTATAAAACCATCTCAATTTTACTCTCTGTTCTCTAAATTTGGAGAGTAAAATAGAGAATAATGTCACGACCTTAGACTTCTACTAAGCACACCATGCGACACTTACTATTCGCTCATGGTTTTTTTACGTTCTTGCAAGCTCAAGTAAATTTTTTAATATTAGATCGCTAAGGAAATGAAGAAACACACAAGAGAATTGCTTAAAAAGGCTTTTGTATTAATAAGACTTGGAATATTTGTTTTTCTTGCTTGATTGATTTACAAATGAATGTCCCACTATTTATACTACACACCTAGGAGCTAAAGTATAAATAAAAATTACTACACAAGTCCCTAAATATTTACAAATAAGCCCTCATTTTAGAATTTTCTACATAGTTAGAAGATTTCAAGGACTTTCCATGCAAATCCATTGAATTCTAAGTCCATCTCCAACCCTACTCTATTTTACTCTCCATTCTCTATATTTGGAGTGTAAAATAGAAAATGTCCTCTCCAAGCACTCTCTATTTTACCCTCTACTCTCCATTATAGAGAGTTGAATAGTAGTTATCCAAATTTGGAGAACTACTATTCATACTCTCTATTTCACTTTTTGAATATTATATTATTATTTCTATTATTTTGTAACTAACATATTATTTTTCATATAATGATATTAATTAAATCTCTAATATTCATAATTCTTTTTAAATGTAATATAACATTTTTAAAAATATATTATTTAATACATATGATATACCGTGAGTTTACGGTATTTTTGATGCATTTCACTTAAAGTTTGTGTGTGTCTTGGGCTAGTTTGTTATTAGAACTAATGTTTTGTGTGAAATTGTTGCAGGAAATAGGCTTGGATGCGATTGATAAAGATGCGAGCTGAAAATTGCAGAAGTAGCCAACGACGGAGCCAACCACGGACCGTAGGTCCAGTGATGGGCCGTGGATGGGCAGTCGTAGGTCCTGGTCTGGAAGTTGAGTTTCAGTACTTGAACCATGGAGTAACAGGATGGACCGTAGGTGGGCAAGCGTAGGTGCAAGTTTTAGGAAAATCTGACCAAGTGTGGAACCACGGAGGCAACAACGGACCGTAGGTCGAGTGACGGACTGCACATCCGTCGATGAGATCAGAGAATTTGAGGTTCCAGTACATGAACTACGGAGGTGACCTATGGACTGTAGGTCAACCCACGGTCCGTAGGTCGAAGTGTCGATTGAAACCGCGTCTGAACAGTTTATTTCCTTATTTTGTTTCCTACTTAGTTTGGGATTTGCTTTCTATAAATAGTAGTTGTAATTCTCGTTTTTGGGGGTTAGACATTAGTGTATATTTTTAGTTCTTGGTCTTTGGGAGTTATTTTACAAACTCTTAGCAATTTAATTTCTGGAATTTGTTTTATACAATTTTCACTTTGAATTTCAATTCAAGATTTCGGGTTTCATCTATTCTAACTGTAAGTTCATGAATTCTTTTAACCTAATTATGAATTGTGAACTCTCAAGCATGAGTAGCTAAATCCACAACTAGGGTTGTGGAAACCATGAGCAATTAACAAAGTATGAATTATAATTAAGTAATTCTTGAATAGTGTTTATGTATGTATTGTTAATCCGTTCATTTAGAAATCTTTTTAACGGTTGCAAACGTTAGAAATCGCCTCGTTCCTACTTTTCGAACCAAGGAGGTAATGAATGAGAAAAGGATTACACAACAGAGATTTAGTGGATGCTATCTAATAGTCTGATTTCAATTGAAGTGAGGGTGAAAACTAAACCAAAATTGATATGATGACTAATCTGGGGTAAATGTAAGGGTTAGTAAAGCATACACCCGTAGATGAACCAAGTTGCGTAGTGAAATTCCCTACTTGGAGGACCAATCACTTAGAGATACCTAACTTACCAACTTTGCATGTCAAACACTAGGAAACGATTACTACTATTAGGATGACTACGTTAAGAGCTTGTGGGGAACACATATACCCTAGTTTCCATCTCATACTGATAACTCAAAGTTTGAATCTTGTTTACTTGTTAATTAATCAACAAATATGTTATTTTAGATACAAACCCTCCTGTTTACTTTTCTCGGAAATTGTTTGACTAAACAGATATAATTGTTGGTTAAGTTTAAGTCTGAACCATATTCCTCGTGGGATCGACCCCAACCTATAAGTTGAGTTCTTTACTTGATAACGATCGCTTATACTTCTTTAGGGAGGTGTAATTTGAGCGTATCAAATTTTGGCGCCGCTGCCGGGGAATACGACTTTTAGATTAAACTAACTACATTGTTGAACTTTAGTCAAATATTTCCTGATTTTACATTTTTTTTTGTTTTTGTTTTCTACAGGTTTCTACTTTAGTGTATGCCAAGTACATGGAGATGAGGCGAACCTTTGACCCTCTACGATCCTAAATTGAGTAAGACTTTGAGGAGAATGAATAATCAAGGGGTACGCAACAATTCAATCGGAGAGGGTCGAGGAGATGGAGTTGAATTGCAGCCTCCAGGGGTTATTAATGTGCCCGCTCAGGTTCAGGGTGGTAGTCTAATAGGAAATGCAGAAAGGATGCAGAATCCGCCAGCACCGAGGTTTCGTGATCACTACAGGGCTGACTATGATACGGTTGGATTAGATGGGCCTATTATTCTCCTTTCTCTACTTCCAGGTCATACATTTGTGGTAACCAACAGTCTGATACAGATGCTTACAACGAGAGGGTTGTTTGCTGGGTTGGCTTTCGGAAGATCCATACGCTCACATAGCCAAATTGTCCAGTGTTTGCAAGAGTTGTGTAGGACGACCAGAGTTGGATATAAATGTCATAGGTCTGAAAGTATTTCCATTGTCATTGACCGGTGATGATGCTGTGTGGTTTTCAGAGTTACCATACAATTCTATCTATACATGGGACCAACTGTATAAGGTGTTCGTAGCGAGGTACTTTTCGGTGTCCAAGAAACTGAATCATAAGGATAAAATGAATAACTTCACCACATTACCTGGAGAGTCTATAAGCAGTTCTTGGGATAGGTTCACTGGGTTAATGAGAAGTGTTTTGAATCACCGCATTGATGATGAGTCATTGAAGGAGTATTTCTATAGAGGGCAGGATGACAATGGAAGAGCTGTGTTAGATACAATTGCTGGAGGATCATATGGTGAGTGCACTTTTGAGGAGATCGCTGAAAAATTAGAGAGGATTTCCTAAAATAATAAGGCGTGGAGCACTAGAAAGACTAATACTGGTAGAAGCACATTCGCTGTCCAAACTGCACTTAATCAATCTAATGATGACATTCGTGAAGAGATGGCTCAAATGAGGACAAAACTTGGCTTGGTCTTGAAACATGTGAGTGGTAATGCAGAAAAAGTAAATGCTGTGATTTATCTGACTAGATCTCCACCACCACCAGTTGAGGAGTGCTACTATGAAGAGGATACAAATTTGGTAATGATCAAATAGGGGGTATCCGAACCAACGCCCAAAGTTCCAACACGGATAATTGGCGCCAAGGTCAAGGAAACCAAGGTCGTAGATATGGAAACTACAACCGTGAGGGTAACTATGTCTGGGATGTGAACTACAATCGTGACAACAATTACAACCGGAACAATTATGGCAACATGAATGATAAGGTTGGACCCTATGTTCCTCCTGGTAATAGTGAAGGTGGTAATAATATGTCACGCATTAAGGATATGATGCAAAATATGATGAAGAGGTTTGATGTAACTGATGAGAATGTGAAAGAGATGCGAAACGACTTGTCTAGAATCGGTCAAAAAGTTGATGCCCATGCAATGTCAATCAAGCAACTTGAGTAGCGGTTTAGTCAATTGTCCACCACTGTGAACCCACGTCAGCTTGGCACACTTCCTAGCAACACCATTCAGAATTCAAAAAATGATGGGCATTGTATGACAATCACTTATCGCAGAGGAAAGCAGACCATTGACCCCCCCATGCCGCCTTAGGTTGAAAAAGTGATAGAAAAGGATGAGGATGAGATTGAGGTTACTGAAATTCCAAAAGATGATACTGAAAATGAAGCTGAGGTGACCTAAAAAGTTGTTCCCATGCCTAGACCTCCACCTCCATTCCCACAGAGATTGGTGAAAAAGACTGAAGAGGGAAAATACCGCAAGTTAATAGCTATGTTGAAGCAACTATCCATAAATGTCCCGTTGATAGAAGCTTTGGAACAAATGCCGGGGTATGCTAAATTCATGAAAGACTTGATGACCAAAAAGAGGGATGTTAGTTTTGAGAATGATGAGAGGCTGCAACATTGTAGTGCTATTGCTAGTAGGTCACTTGTGCAAAAGAAAGAGGATCCTAGAGCTTTTACTATTCCTTGTACCGTTGGGATGTTACACTTTGCAAAAGATTTGTGCGATTTAGGTTCCAACATTAATTTGATGCCATTGTCCATCTACAAGAAGTTGGGTTTAGGGGCTCCAAAACCGACTGCGATGCGTCTACTTATGGCCGACAGAACTATGAAGAGGCCCATTGGAGTGCTCCAATATGTCCTTGTGAAAGTGGAGTCGTTCATCTTTCCGGCAGGGTTTGTGATACTAGATTGTGAGGTTGATTTTGAGGTCCCCATCATCTTAGGGAGACCATTCCTTACTACTGGGCGTGCTTTAGTCGATATGGAGAGAGGGCTGATGAAATTTCGACTAAACAATGAGGACTTTTAACATCTGTAGGTCTATGAAGCAGGAAAGTGATCTTAAATCGGTATAGGTGGTAAATCACATTATGGAGTAAGATTCAAAAGTGTCTATTAAAGAGAGGTTGGGTGTTGTTGCATTAGCAGCGATAATGATGAATTTTGATAGTGATGGTATTGAAGACTATGATGAACTAGTTGCCGCACTTGATAGGTTCAAATTCCGTTCCAAACCAAATAGATTGGAGTTAGATATGAAGAATCGAGACTCTCCGCCTGTAAAACCGTCTGTAGATGAGCCTCTGTAACTGGAATTCAAGGCTCTACCATCCCACTTGATGTATGTATTCTTGGGGAAAGATCGCATTTTACCAGTAATCATTGCTGCTGATTTGAGCGGAGAGCAAGTAGAGGCCTTGGTATCTATGTTTAAGAGGTTTAATAGGGCTATAGGATGGACTATTGTGGACATTATTGGGATTTCACCGAGCATTTATTCTCACAAAATCCAACTCATGCCGGATAGTAAGCCAAGTATTGAGTATCAAAGGAGACTGAATCCCCCTATGCAAGAGGTTGTGAAAAAGGAGATCATTAAGTGGTTGATGCTGGAGTAATATATCCCATCGCTGATAGTAGTTGGGTTTGTCCTGTTCAGTGTGTGCCAAAGAAAGGGGGAATCACCGTGGTTTTGAATGCTAAAAATGAGCTTATTCCAATGAGGTCGGTTACTGGTTGGAGAGTGTGCATGGACTACCGCAAGCTAAATGCATGGACAGAAAAAGACCACTTCCCAATGCCGTTCATGGATCAGATGCTAGATCGTCTCGCTAGTAAGAGTTGGTATTGTTTTCTAGATGGGTATTCGGGGTACAATCAAATCTCCATAGCCTCGGAAGATCAAGAGAAAACCACCTTCACTTGTCCTTATGGGACTTTTGCCTCCAAAAGGATGCCATTTAGGTTGTGTAATGCTCTTGTGACTTTTTAGCGGTTTATGATGTCGATATTCTCAGATATAGTGGAGGACACAATTGAGGTATTTATGGATGATTTCTCTGTGGTAGGTGATTCGTTTGATGGTTGTCTGATGCATCTGGCCGAGGTACTAAAAAGATGTGAAGAGTGCAATATTGTGCTCAATTAGGAGAAGTGCCACTTTATGGTGAAAGAGGGTATAGTGCTGGGTCATCAGATTTGGCAGAAAGGTATTGAGGTTGATAGAGCCAAAGTTGAGGTAATACAAAAGCTTCCACCACCCATCTCTGTCAAAGGAGTTCTGAGTTTTCTTGGGCATGTAGGTTTCTACCAGAGGTTCATAAAAGATTTCTCAAAAATTGCACACCCATTTGCAAACAACTCGAAAATGAATGTAAGTTTGATTTTGATGATGCTTGTCTGAGAGCATTTGGAGAGTTCAAAGCCAAGTTAACTTCCGCACCTATCATTATTTCACCAGATTGGGGACAACCGTTTGAAGTGATGTGTGATGCGAGTGGGGTGGCGCTTGGGGTAGTATTAGGACAGAGGCGAGAGAAGATTCTTCATCCAATAGACTATGCAAGCAAAGCTCTGAATGTGGCGCAAAAGAACTACACTGTGACTGAACAGGAACTCCTTGCCGTGGTTTTCGCATTCGAGAAATTCCAGTCCTACTTGCTTGGTTCTAAGGTCATAGTGCATACTGACCATTCTGCATTGAGGTATCTGATGGCTTAAAAGGATGCAAAACCAAGGTTGATTAGATGGGTGCTTTTATTGCAAGAGTTCGAGTTTGAGGTAAAGGACATAAAAGGGACATAAAACTAGGTTGCTGATCATTTTTCCAGGTTAGAGGAGGAAGCTATGATGATGTTTGAGGATGGAGTTGAGATTAATGATGCGTTTCCTGATGAACAAGTATTTGCTGCCTCTTATGATCTTATCCCTTGGTTCGCAGATTTTGCTAATTACTTGGCAAGTGATTTGTTTTCGTCGGATTTGTCATTCCACCAAAGAAAAAAATTCATGTCTGATGTGAAGAAATTCTTTTGGGATGAGCCTTACTTGTTTCGTGTTTGTTCTGATGGGATTATTCATCGTTGTGTGCCCGAGGTTGAGATGATGAGTATACTAGAGGCGTGTCATTCATCGCCTGTTGGTGGGCACCATAGTGGTATCCGAACTGCTCACAGAATTTTGCATTGTGGGTATTACTGGCTTACCATCCACCAAGATGCTCATTATTTCGCCAAGTCTTGTGACCGTTACCAACGAGAAGGAAGAATTTCAAAAAGGCAAGAACTACCGATGCATCCAATATTGGTGATTGAGCCTTTTGATGTTTGGGGTCTTGATTTCATGGGTCCTTTTGTGAGTTCGAATGGGATGAAGTACATTCTTCTTGCGGTTGACTATGTATCAAAATGGGTGGAGGAAGTTGCGCTTTCCAACAATGAGGGTAAAATTGTCATCGCATTCTTGAAAAAGAATATCTTCTCGATATTTGGTACACCAAGGGCAATCATAAGCGATAGAGGTTCTCACTTTTGTAATACATTATTTAAGGCGTTGCTTGAGGAGTATGGTGTTCGTCACAGTGTAGCAACCCCATATCATCCATAGTCAAGTGGGCAAGTTGAAGTGTCGAATCACGAGATAAAGCAAATTCTTGCAAAGACTGTAAATGCTAACAAAACTGACTAGTCGAGGAGGCTTGATGATGCTCTATGGGCCTATCGCACTTCATTCAATCTAGCCAACTATAGGAGTTTCTTTTCGATATAGGAGTTTTTCTTCTTTCTTTTGATTTTGTAGTTCTTTAGATAGGTGTTTATTAATTTTTATGTTTAGTGTTGGCTAGATATAGAATAGGGTCCGTGTCTAAAAAATATCCAAAAAATGTAAAAAGGAAGGTCTAATGTTTGCTACGTGTGTAGGGATAAGAAGGCAAAATCTGTAGAAATTATGTTGTGCAGTGGTCTACGGATTCCATCAACGGTCCGTTGGTCAATCCACGGACCGTGGATGGCATCCGTAGACCCCAGGTATGTTTTATGATTTTTACTAAGTGTTGGAGTGACCTACGGACCCCATTGACGGACCGTAGGTCGACCCACGGACCGTCGATGGGGTCTCGTGGGTCCAAGTTAGGATTACTAGTGACCCGACCCGGACCCCATATAAATAAAACCCTTTCATTTCAAATACACCCCCACTACATATATTTTCCCCCTAACCATTATAAACTGTTTCATCAACCCCAATTCACCCACTAAACTTCCCAATCACACCCATATAACCCTCCCTTTCCATCATTATTCATTCCTATCTCCCATATTCTCCATTTTCCCCCAAATCTCCCATTTCCACCAAGCATCCACGGTCCGGGTTCGGTGTCAAGTTTGTAGGAGTTAAAAGAACAAGTCTTAATCAACACACTCCTCCACTTCGCGTTGCTTGTAAGGTAATCGGTCTCACCATAACTCTGATTTATGTTCAGTTTTTAAATTGAAATCAACGAAGGGGTACTTGACATTGGGTGAGAATTTGCATGATAATTTAGTATGAACTAGTCCAAAAACTACCCTTGGAAAGATGGTAATTGGAGTGTGTTGTTAAAATTAACCAAACAAAGAGGATTCAGTGTCTAGTTGGAAGTTTTGACCTAGGGTTTCGAAATTGTTGTATTAAAAATCTACTGTTACATAATCGAAACCCTAAGAATGATGAACTACCCCATTACTTGTTGAAATGCATGTTTAGACTCGAAGTAAGTATTGATTGTATGGTTTGTGTGAAAGTTTGGAATCATATGCTTGGCACAGCTCTGGTACATGGCCACAACCGACGGACCGTAGGTTGTGGTCCGTCGACTGTATGTACACCAAATTTGCCTAAGTGGTTAACTACAGTGTGGACTATGGTCCATCGTTCCATCGACGGACCATTCTGCACATCCGTGGTTCCAACTTAAGAGACCCAAAATGGGTACTCTGACCTACGAAGGAGACCCACGGGCCGTCATTCCATTGACGGACCGTAAGTACCCACCGTGGGTCACAATTCTAGCTACTGTCTGATTTTTTTTAATTTTTCGTCAGGATCCGAATCGTGTTCTAAAATGATTCCATGAGTCTTATTGACTTTTTTTGGTACTAATTTAGCTTCCACAGGTACCATGGCTCCGAAACAAGCTCCTGTATATGCAAGGAAGGGAAAGTCCAAATCAGTCTCCCCTTCCCGATGTCTGCTAGATGAAGATACTGATCAAGAGTACATCCCGGAGACCACCAGCGACTCCCCTACCGCCCCCGGACCATAAGGAACATGGCCAGGCAAATACTTACTTCTAGTGACGAGGTTGAGGCCACTACCCCCCAGTCTGAGGAGGGGGCAACACATATAAGAGAGTCACAGTCCGGCTCCAGTTCCAGCGGCAGCACCGCTTCATCTTTCGATGTCGATATCACGGGGGATGCCCTTGTACCACCCAGAGTGGAGCCAGTTCCCAGCGCCACAGAACAAAATAGGTGGTGCGTTGCGGGCCAGTACATGGCCCGATAAGGTGGGAGAATGTTCAACCCTGTGAACACAAGTGGATCGACATCCGGTGACGTACCAACTATGTCATTGAGAACCGTTTGAGTGAGAGTCACATCCACTCCCCGCACCTTTACAAAATGGGATCTCGATTCCATTGCCCAGTTGGCGTAGAACTCTCGAACCATGTGCATGTTGCACTCACTCTGCTCCGCAAAAATGAATTCCATCCAAAGCTCTTGAATATGCCTCATGATTCAAGGAAACTCCGGGCCAAGCTGTCCCTGTCAATGCATACATCAGAGAAATACCTTGCTTTCGTGTGCTTCTTCCACCATATTTTCACTTCCTTGACCACGGCTCGCACCCCGAACCTCCTGGTTTTCCCCCTAGGTACTGCAGGTGCGGGAGGTACATTCCCTCCACTGTGAACACGCTTCCTCTGGCTTGAGGTTGCAACTTCCTTTCCAGGTCGCTGGGTGCCTGACATGATTGCCTGCAAACATAATGCAATTCAACCCAAGCAAATTACACAACATTGAGAAACATGGGTGGTGTGCAAACACCACCCCACACTTATTTCGAAGCATTATCCAGCCTAGGTACTCAGACTTCCCAAAGGAGGACACACATATACCAACAACAGAATAACACACTACCCATTCACGTGTCTCATGCATGCACCACATTAGTAATCAAATGCAACAACTTCTATTCAAAGTTCCGGAAGGCACAACCCACAACTTCATACAATGAGATACTATCGGTGCTACTCAAGAATTCACACCAAAAATGCTCATGCAACCATTTCAGAACCAAGACTCAAACAATAGAAATCAAATGTAATTTCTACTCAAGAATTCGAAATACCCAATAAAATTCATGAAACAAACACTCTGAATCAGTCCACAAAACGTGATCTTGCACATAATTTTATTCATCTATCCCCACTTCATCCAAAACCCACACACCATCATCAATAGGTAATTTTTACTCAAGAATTCGAACTACCCATAACAACATAACATACATCAATTTCCTCCACTACCCGTTACATCCACCCTTCCCAAGAACAAGATACCCCAACCCATAACAACAACAAGCAAAAACGCCAAACTTCCGCACAAAAAGATAGCAAAATACATACCTTGGATGGTGAACACAATGAGAATCAAGAGAGGAGAAGACGGAATGGCTTCGCATTACAGATTGAACCTCAAAATTTTCGCAAGGGGAGAAGGGAAATGAGACTAATCATGGCTTTTGGGAGAAAAAAATGGATGACTTGGGACAAAATTAGGGTTAAAAAGGGAATTGGGTCGGGTTTTGTTTTGAAGAAGACGGGTCAGACCCGTCTTTTTTAATGAAAAATGAAAACTGCATACCTGGTCCACGACGCGGCTGTGTCATGGAGGCTTCTACCTCACGAAAATAATTAATTCCCAGTAGAATAAATAAATTTGCCAAGCTCCGCGACGTGGGTTCATTACGGAGTGTTCTACCTCGATTTTTGACGAGAAATTTAATTCTCGTTGAATCCAAATTTCAGGACCTCCTCCGCGTTGCGCTTCTATTACGGAGTGTTCTGCCTCGCTTTGAAAATTAATTTCTAGCGAGGCAAGAATTAGTACTCCCTACGCGACGCGCTGTGGGTGCCCAAGCCTGTTCCCTGCACATTTTAAGCACAACACCCGTTAATGTAACCATGATGGGTTGCCTCCCATTCAGCGCCTTAGTTTTTGTCGTGGCACGACTCATAATTTTGTATTTTCCTGATTTTTAACTTTTTTTTAAATTCCTATGGATTGAAATAACAAGACAAAAGAATAGAAATCCTAACTATTACAAGGGGTCACGAGTTACCTCCAGTGCGACACCTGATTTAACGTCGCGGCACGACCCAGCTCATGACTCACTCGTCATTCAAGGAGAGCACGTCTTTCTCACAATCAACATCATTCTTGAAGTAGTGTTTCACTCATTGCCCATTTACAAGAAAGTGGAGCTCTTATCCTTGTTTCTTAGCTCCACAGCTCCATGTTGGGTCATCCTCACCACTTGAAACGGTCCACTCCACTTAGACTGAAGTTTTTCTGGGAACAACTTCAATCTCGAGTTAAACAACAACACCAATTGACCAGGCTCAAAGGTGCGTGATACAATATGCTTGTCATGCCACCTCTTGGTCTTCTCTTTGTATAGCTTGGCATTTTCATACGCGTGGAGCCTGAATTCCTCTAACTCATGCAACTGGGTTATCCTTTTCTTTCCTGCTAACTCAGAATGTAGATTCAACTTCTTGATAGCCCAGTACGCTTTATGCTCCGATTCCGGTGGAAGGTGACATGCTTTTCTAAACACCATTCGCTAAGGAGAATTCCCTATCGGTGTCTTGTATGCAGTCCTGTATTCCCACAAAGCATCATCTAACTTTTCAGCCCAATCTTTCCTTCAGGCATTCACAGTCTTTTGCAGAATTTACTTCACTTCCCTACTGGACACTTCCACCTGCCCACTAGTCTCGGGATGATAAGTTGTAGCTACCTTGTGTCTCACTCCATATTTCACCAACAGAATTCGCACTGAACTGTTGATGAAGTGCGTACCTCCATCACTTATCATGGTCCTTGGAGTTCCAAACATGGTGAAGATGTGCTTTTTAATGAACTTGACTACCACCTTCGCATCATTCGTAGGTAAAGCAACCGCTTCCACCCACTTGAACACATAGTCCACTGCCACTAAGATGTACTGATTTCTATTGGACAATGGAAATGGTCCCATGAAGTCTATCCTCCATACATCAAAGATCTCAACTTCGAGGATGTTGTTCAACGGCATCTCATGTCTTCTGGAAATAGTGCCCATCTGCTGACACTGATCACACCCCTTCACAAAAATTACAGCATCTTTAAATAATGTAGGCCAAAAGAATCCAGATTGCAATACCTTATGCGCTGTGCGCTTGCCTCCGTGGTGTCCACCATATGGTGAAGAGTGACAACTCTCCAACACTTGTAATGCCTCCGGTTCAGCTATACACCTTCGCACTATCTGATCAGGGCCCTTCTTGAATAAGAAAGGCTTATCCCATATATAAAACCGTGCCTCATACTGTAGCTTCTGCTTTTGATGTATTGAGGCCCCTGGTGGAAATAGACCACTCACCAGAAAGTTCACAATATCAGCATACCAGGGTACTTGTGCAAGGTCCAAGGCCATCAATTGCTCATCGGGGAACTCTTCACGAATCTGTCCTTCATTCCTCACATAAGATGAGTCCTCCAATCTAGATAGATGATCAGCTATCTGGTTCTCAGTCCCCTTCCTATCTCTAATCTCTAGATCAAACTCTTGCAAGAGCAATATCCATCTAATTAGCCTCGGCTTCACATCCTTCTTGTTGAATAAATACCTGATTGCAGCATGGTCAGTGTAAACAACAACCTTGGTGCCTACCAAGTATGACCTGAACTTATCAAAGGCAAATACTAGCGCTAGCATCTCCTTTTCTGTGACAATGTAGTTAGATTGGGCTGCATCAAGTGTCTTGCTAGCATAATAGATGGAGTGAAACATTTTCTCCTTACGTTGGCCTAGCACTGCACCAACCGCTGTATCACTGGCATCACACATGAGCTCGAATGGAAGCTCCCAGTTGGGAGCAATCAGAATAGGGGCTTCGATCAAGTTCTTCTTCAATAGCTCAAATGCCTGGAAACAACTTTCATCAAATACAAACTTCACCTATTTTTCCAATAGGCTGCACATGGGTCTTGCAGTCTTGGAAAAGTCCTTGATGAATCTTCTGTAGAACCCAGCGTATCCTAGAAAACTTCTAACTCCCTTCACAATGATGGGTGGTGGCAACTTCTCAATGACCTCCACCTTAGCTTTATCAACTTCCATCCCATTTCTTGAGATTTTGTGCCCCAGTACAATCCCTTCTCAAACTAAGAAGTGACACTTTTCCTAGTTCAACACCAGATTTGTCTCTTCACATCTTGTAAGGACCCTGTCAAGATTAGTCAAACAAAGATTAAAAGACTCACCAAACACCGAGAAGTCATCCATGAACACCTCAACAAAATCCTCCACCATATCATGGAAGATTTCCATCATGTATCTCTGGAATGTCGCCGGTGCATTTCATAATCCGAATGGCATACGTTTGAACGGGTAGGTGCCATATGGACAAGTGAATGTAGTCTTCTCTTGGTCCTCTGCTGAAATGACTATCTGATTATAAGCTGAGTAGCCATCCAGGAAGCAGTAATATTCTTGCCCCGCCAGTCTATCCAACATCTGATCAATAAATGGCACTGGATAATGGTCCTTCCTGGTGGCATCATTCAACTTCCTGTAGTCCATGCATATACGCCACCCAGTTACCATCCTTGTCGGGATCAATTCATTCTTCTCATTTGTCACCACTGTCATACCACCCTTCTTTGGCACACACTGTATCGGGCTCACCCATTTCTGTCAGATATGGGGTACACAATCCCTGCGTCTCACGACTTGATCACCTCTTTTCTTGCCACATCCTTCATTACTGGATTCAGTCTCTGTTGGTGTTTTGCACTCGACTTATGCCCTTCCTCCATGTAAATCTTGTGCATACACAATGCGGGACTTATGCCGTGAATGTCAGACATTTTCCAGCCTAGAGCTACTTTTCTCTTCCTCAAAATACTCAATGCTGCTTCCACTTGTGATTCAGATAAGGCTGCAGACAAAATAACCGGTAAGGTCTTATCTTTACCCAAAAATACATACCTGATGTGGGCTGGTAATGTTTTTAACTCCAGCTTGGGTGCTTCTTCAATGGAAGGTTTAGGTGGAGGACCCAACACCCTGTTCAAAGGCTCCGAGTGATCTCTTGATGTGCCCACACTTGACACATCCAAAAACTGTACCATTTCATGTGCTTCAGCATCCCCATAAATATCATCTCCCACTAACACTCGCTCCAACGGGTCCTTGGATGCAATATATCGAGCTTCTGCTTCAAGATCTATCACCGTTATTGCATACAACTCTTCATACACGGCAGGGAGTTTCAATGCCTTGTAGACATCAAACACCTCTACTTTATCATGTGCCCGCATAGTAAGTTGACCGGCTGCTAAATCTTTCATAGCACACCCTGTAGCCAAGAAAGGTCTTCCCAAAATGAAAGGAACCTCAGGATTTGGCTCAAAATTCAGCACCACAAAATCCACCAAGAATATCAAAGATCCCACTTGGACCAAGACATCCTCCACAACACCCTCTGGTCTAGCAACGAATCTATCTGCCAACTGCAAGATAATGGTGGTGGGTTTAGGACTGCCCAACCCCAACTTTTTGTATAGAGATGTTGGCATCAAGTTTATACTCGCTCCAAGATCACACAATCCTCGAGCATGGATGCTCTGCCCTATAGTGATCTGAACCGTAAAACTACCTGGATCCTTCAGTTTGGTGGGAAACTTATTCTAGATTCGGGAGCTGCTCTGTCAGCCTCCTCTTATTTGTCATGATCTCCTTCACATAATTTGCATACCTGGGTATACCCTGCAAAACATCCACCAATGGCAAATTAATGTGAACTTGCTTTAAAAGAGATAGAAACTTACCAAAACATTCGTCCTCTTTCTATTTTTTAAACTTCTGAGGAAATGGTGGAGGTGGTGGTTTCACTATTGGTTGCACTCTTTCTTCTTGTGCAACAACCTCACTCTCCCTGGGTTCACTCTCCTTGCTTATAGACTCAACATTTATTTTCTTAAGAGCCAACTCCTCCAACTGTAACCCGCTACGCGTACCTACTACATTCACTTGCTTGGGATTAGTATCAGTGTTTCCCGGCAAACCTCCTTGAGGTCGTGAGTTTTTGGCACTAGCAAACTGCCCAAATTGTTTCTCCAGGTTCTAGGTAGCTAACTAATTATTTCTAACATCATCAGCTAACTGAGCTTGATCAGCCATGATCTTCTTCAGCATCTCCTCCATGCTCATGTTACTTTGCTGATTGTTGGGATGCCCCCGTTGGGCCTGTTGTTGGTACCCATGTGCATTCCCCTGGGTCTATATTGATTCTGATTTCCTCCCAAGGAAAAATTCGGATGATTCCGCCAACTGGGATTATAGGATTTCCCATAATTCCGATGACCTCCTCCACGTTGTGCATTACCTACAAAATTCACAGAGTCTGGGTTTGCTCCACATCCCTCGACATTGTGGTCTCCTCCTCTACAAATTTCACACCATGTGGGTGGTTATTGGACTGCATTTACCTGAGCTGGCTGTTGTCCCAGTGATAGGTTACTGAAGTGAGTGTTCATCATGTTCTGCATTGCAGCAATTTGTACAATTAATGTTGTCATTGCATCTACCTCCAACATTCTAGCAGTTTTTTGTACCACAGGTTTAGCTCCTCTTCCATTCCACTCGGGGTTCCCTTGTGTAATCCTGTTCAGCAGGGTGAACAACTCAGCATAAGTCTTCTCCAAAGCCTGTCCACCTGCAGCTGAATCAAGTAATATCTTAGTGTTAGGTTCCAATCCTTCTATGAAGGTATGGACCAACACCTCGTTAGCCTGATGATGGTGAGGATAACTCAACAACATCGATTTAAACCTATCCCAAGCCTGGTACAAGTTCTCTCCTCCTTTTTGTCGGAAGCTCAGTATGTCACTCCTTAGCTTAGCTGTTTTCCCAGATGGGAAGAATCTGATAAGGAACTTCCGTGCAAGATCATCCCATGAGGTTATGGAGTTCACGGGCTCAAAATTTAACCATCTCTTTGCTTCCCCTAGTAGAGAAAAGGGAAATAAGGTGAGCCTCATGTAATATACATTCACTCCAGTTGGAGTGTAAGTGTCACTGCTTTTAAGGAAATTCTGGATATGAAGTTGTGGATCCTCGTGCAATAAAACAATGAACTGTCCATTAGTGTGCAACAATTGCACCATACTCTGCTTCAGTTCAAATCTTCCACCAGCTTTAGGTTTCTGAATGCATGAAGTCACACTGGTGGTATGTGGGATTGCCACGTCTCTCACTTTCATCTTAGCCATCACTACATGTTCTTCTCGTTCAACTCTTGCTACAGGAATTGTTGGTTCACTAGCAACAAGAGGGACTGGGTAAGTGAGTCGTCTTTGCCTTCGCCAGAAATGAACAAACCTTTTCGGTTCAGCTAAAGACTCTACCAAGTCCTAATCGTCTTCCAGTTTGAAAATTCACACAACCTGCAAAATGAATAGCCAAGATCAAGTTGTCAACACTTGCTTTTCAACTTCAGAAATTAGACAAATCAAATACTTCCTAATTCTAAAGTCCCCGGCAGCTGTGCCAAAAACTTGTTGCGCCCAAATCGCACACGCAAGTGTACGTGGTCGTTCAAGTATTAAAGTAGCCCTTATTAAGAGCCGGGTATCGTACCCACAGAGACTTACGATTCAAATGATTCGATTTTTCCAATACTTCTAATTGAACACAAGTGTTATTAAGGTTCAAAGAGTGATTAATTTTATAATCTAAATTTTGAATAAAAACTAAACAAAAGTGATTCAATTTCTAAGGGTTCAAACAATGATTGGGTAAAGTTCAGGGCTGTAGCTTTTATCAGGATTCATGCAGATTATCTTGTTAAAAAGATATTCATCAACTATCGAATCAATGAGCACATGGTTAAATATATGATTATGGTCTCCTGACCTCTAATTGCCTATGATAAATGGCAACCTAACTACATCGTTGAGCAGGGATAGGCTGGACCATTTATCAAGCATTACGATTTCTTCCTGTATAATGACCAAGTAAAGTTTATAGGTATATCCCTATCCTAGATACAAATTAACTCTAAAACTTAAGAGAAAATCATGCTCCTCATTCCCCACGTTCTATCCTCTTATTCCTCTCCCGAGTTCAATTCAGACAAGATGTTTATTTCAATGATGATCAGGCATGAAATATGAAAAATAAGAACATAAGAAAGATTCATATGATAGTTAATGTCAATCAATAAAACTTCAAGAATTTACAATCATCCTGTAGCCACCACCCTAGAACTAGGGAAATTAGCTACTCATAATAGGAAATTCGATTAAGCAAAGTTTAAATATCATAAATAGATCGAAAGTAGAAGAGTTTAGGAATGAACCCTAAAAATAGATGAAATAACTCTCCAAATCGTTGCTCATTAAAACCCAGAAAAAGAACAATAAATAAAATAAAATTTGAGTTTATTTATAATTAAGTCGAAACAGCCAAAACTGGCAAGTAGGGGAGCGACGCGGAGGAGTTTTTAAACTCGAGTTCAAGAAATTCTTCTCTTCTCCGCGACGTGGGGATGTCACGGACCGTTCTGTCCCACATTGTTAATTCACGCACAAATTCAGCAACCCCTATCCGCGACGCGAAGAGGACACAGACCACTCTGTTTCCCTTTTCTTTCTCAAACCAAAGGTAAAATCCCTCTCCGCGATGCGGAGAGGATTGGGATCCTTCTGGACATTTATTTCTTCATTCTTCTTTCTTGCTTCTTTTCAACTTGGATCCTTTCGTGATTTCCAATTCATGTTTTAGTGCTCGTTCCTTCATTTAACTCACCTACATAACTAATCATGTTGGTTAGTATAAATGCATTCAAAAGACTCGGCACGACTATAACTTTACACAAAATGATTCCAAACTTAGCTTAAATGCGGGTATTATTTGGTTCCTAGGCATATAAATACACCTAATATCAAGTTTTATGCCTCAGCCCCCACTCCAGGCTACCTTGGTGTGAAATTTCCCGTGGACATCTCTGAGACTACTATCCGCCGGTTCATTTATGGCCCAACCCACACTCTGCCTATTAATACAGTGGAGTATGACTACATGATGGGCATTGTTCAGAGCGAGGCATTTCAGAGAGATGCTAATCAGAGAGAGACGTTGCTTCGTTAGATGGCACGTCATATTGCTGAGGATGGGAGCGTACCGAGTAGGTGCGTAATAATACTCTGCCTATCAGGATGGCGACTCTGAGCTTCACTGGAAAGTTCTTCTTGTTCGTGGTTCGTACTACACTGTCCCCTACTCAGGCAGATAATGTTGTTACTTGGGACCGGGCTGTGATGATAGTAGCTATTATGGCGGGGATGGAGCTTGATTTCTCCCGCATTCTGATCGCCGAGATCCATGAGAGGGCTTTCAAGACCACCACCACTCTGCCCTTCTCATGTCTGATATTCCATCTCTACAGAGAGGCTTCAGTGCCTATCTGGCATTGTGACAGGTTTCTCAAGGCGACCTAGACAGTGGACATAGGCCTCATTCGAGATGATGCCAATATTGCGGCACCACGGAGGGAGTCACAGGTTGACCTACCTCCCTTGGGTGCTGATCTTGTTGTTGATGTGGAGCAGATCTAGGTTGATGACACTGCCGTTCCTCCCACTACTAAGGATGCCCCGGCTCCACCTCCCACCGCCACCAGTCAGGCTGCTAGCTCATCCCGAGCCACTCCCCATTCCGGGTCCACTATAGTTCCTCTGGCCAGAGTCCAGAAGTTGGAGACCCGGATGGTGACCTTGATGCAGCACATGAGGCCCTGGATGCAGCCTTCTGGGGAGGAGTCTGAGGCGAGGATGGAGCGAATGATGGATGGGAAGATTCAGGCCGTTCATAAGAGCCTGAATGCATTTGAGTTGAGATTCCTGGAGAGGCCTGCCCCTACTATCGATGTGTCCACTTTCCAGAAAGAGTTGGCTAGGCTCCGAGCTGATGTTGATGCCCTCCTATCCCCTACTGAGACTGTACCAGAGTCTGCCTCTGCGGTTGAGGAGGACGAGTTGGTGATGACTGCCCTTTTTGGCGACACTATGCCACCACCCGATCTTTCCTGTGGTGCTGGGAAGCGCCACCGCTCCGATCACACTTTCGACACTGAGGAAACTCGACGATTAAAGAAGAAGGAGCGCCAACAGGTGGAGGCAGCCCAGAGGCAGTCCATCATTGATGAGGAGGTGCGACAGCAGCGGGCCCAAGAGGTTGATGTTGGCCCTTCAGGTTCGGTGAGCACTACTGTGGTTGAGAGCACTACTGAGGGTGTTCCTACTGTTGGTGTGGACGCTACTGATGGCGTCCCTAGTATTGATCCAGTGGGTTCTGAGAAACCGGACCCACCCACTTCTTGATGGGTCTTCGGTACATTTGCGCCACAGGTTTGCTTCACCCTATGATTTACTTTTTTTTTGTGCATTGAGGGCAATTGCACCTTATTTTGTTGGGGGTGGGGTAAATGGATTGTGAGTGATAGGGTGAAGTCTGAGTAATCCGACTCATAACCCTCCCTTGGGGTTTTCTTGCCTGTGTTCTTTTTCCCGAAGGGACTGTTTAATTTTATATTGAAACGACATGTTTAGGATAAGATTGTATGTGTAGAAGTAGGTAGAAGAATGAAAGCATGATGGCATAAAGAGCATAAAATTGATACCTGTCCAAAAAAATTTGAAATGTGCTAGATCTATAGGCTGAATGAATTGAATGTGTTGGATCTCCATATGACATGATAAGGAACCGGTATGATAGCATGACTTAAGCTAAAACTTGAACTGGGTAATTCAATAATCCGATAATGAAACAATGTGCCAAGTGTGTGTGAGAAAATTTTGAATGTTCATGTGGTAAGTGCCAATCTAGAACTTTCCCCATTGGTCCTGCTAAGATAATCTAGGCTAGAAATTGGGAAATGATCACAGGCCCTTATTCAAATAAGTCCACTCAAGCCTAAAAGTCAACCAAAAGAAATAAATTCTCCCTTTGATCCCAATGTTTGAGCCTAATGAATACCATTTTTTTCAATACACCTAATTCACCTTCCCTAAAAAGATTGTTTTGGCCCCGGTCCCTCCTTGGAAATGTGCACCTTAACTTAGGCCAAAAGCCTAAGTTGAGGGTGGCTAATTCAAAAAGTTACCTTAATCTTGGCCCTGGTCCGACATCGGATATTGTGCACCTCAACTCATGCAAAATACATAAGTTGAGGGTGGCTATGTAAAAGGAAACCGAAAGAAAAAGGGTATGAAAATAATTTTTTGTAGAAGAAAGAAAGAGAAAAGAACAAATAAAAACAGAAAAGATTTGACTGAAGTTAAAAGAAACAAAAATGCTGAAAAAGAGAAACAAAGAAAGATGAAGTAAAAGAAAAAGAAGAAAGTGACAAATAAGAGCCATAAAGTCAACGTCACATCTGTGCTGAAGAGAGTCAAGGGAAAGTGCAGAAAATAAAAAAATATGTCAAGAATTGGTTGAGAAAAGAGGTAAAATGCCAATGTAATGTCAAGGAGGGCAGAAAAGTCACTAAAAAGTACCCAAATGGACCCTACCTGACCCTGAGCCTACATTACAAGCTAAGAAAGTCCTTTAGTAATCCTAGTGACTAGTTTGGAGAGTCTATGCAGTGAAAATATGGGCAAGCCTATGGTATTGAGCACTAACTGTTCTTGTAGTCACTTCTAAGAGTCAGTGTTGAATGAATCTTAAAACTTGAAATTCATATCTATTGTGTGAAAAAGGATTTCTTTTGAAGTGAGGGCACTAGTTACATTGTTGGAGAGTTGGTACCTTGGTGATGGTGAAAAGTGTATGTTGTGATGTCTATTGGTCGATCTATGTCATGTTTTGATGCGCATGAGATAGCTTGTTGAGTCTGAATGAAAAGATTTGCACTAAGTGATGGAATTGATTGAGAAAGCCATGTGATTGCTTGAGTTTGTATGTTTGCTTCTACATAAGTGTCGTTTAGAGTTTTAGTGTGTCTCTTGAGGACAAACAACAAGTTTAAGTTGAGTGTGTTGATATACCATGAATTTACGGTATTTTTGATGCATTTCACTTAAAGTTTGTGTGTGTCTTGGGCTAGTTTGTTATTAGAACTAATGTTTTGTGTGAAATTCTTGCAGGAAATAGGTTTGGATGCGGTTGATAAAGAAGTGAGCTAAAAATTGCAGAAGTAGCCAACCACGGACCGTAGGTCCAGTGACGGGCCGTGGATGGGCAGTCGTAGGTCCTGGTCTGGAAGTTGAGTTTCAGTACTCGAACCACAGAGTAACAGGACGTACCATAGTCCAATCCATGGACCGTAGGTGGGCAAGCGTAGGTGCAAGTTCAGGGAAATCTAACCAAGTGTGGAACCACAGAGGCAATGACGGACCGTAGGTCGAGTGACGGACTGTCCTGCACATCCGTCGATGAGATCAGAAAATTTGAGGTTCCAGTACCTGAACTATGGAGGTGACCTACGGACCGTAGGTCGAAGCGACGATTGAAACCGCATCTGAACAATTTATTTCCTTATTATGTTTCCTACTTAGTTTGGAATTTGTTTTCTATAAATAGTAGTTGTAATTCTCATTTTTGGGGGTTAGCCATTATTGTATATTTTTAGTTCTTGGTCTTTGGGAATTAGTTTGCAAACTCTTAGCAATTTAATTTCTGAAATTCATTTTATACAATTTTTTCACTTTGAATTTCAATTCAAGATTTCGGGTTTCATCTATTCTAACTGTAAGTTCATGAATTCTTTTAACCTAATTATGAATTGTGAACTCTCAAGCATGAGTAGCTAAATCCACAACTAGGGTTGTGGGAACCATGAGCAATTAACAAAGTATGAATAATAATTAAGTAATTTTTGAATAGTGTTTATGCATGTATTGTTAATCCTTTTGTTTAGAAGTCTTTTTAACGGTTGCAAACGTTAGAACTCGCCTCGTTCCTACTTGCGGGACCAAAAAGGTAATGAATGAGAAAGGATTACACAACAGAGATTTAGTGGATGCTATCTAATAGTCTGATTTCAATTGAAGTGAGGGTGAAAATTAAACTAAATTGATATGATGACTAATCTGGGTAAAGGTAAGGGTTAGGAAAGCATACACCCGTATAAGGACCAAGTTGCGTGGTGCAATTCCATACTTGGAGGACCAATCACTTAGGGATACCTAACTTAACAACTTTGCATGTCAAACACTAGGAAAGGATTACAACTATTAGGATTATTGCGTTAAGAGCTTGTGGGGAACATATATACCCTAGTTTCCATCTCATATTGATAACTCAAAGTTTGAATTTTATTTACTTGTTAATTAATCAACAAATCTGTTATTTTAGATACAAACCCCCTGTTTACTTTTCTCAGAAATAGTTTGACTAAACGGATATAATTGTTGGTTAAGTTTAAGTCTGAACCATATTCCTCGTGGGATCGACCCCAACCTACAAGTTGGGTTCTTTACTTGATAACGATCGCTTATACTTCTTTAGGGAGGTGTAATTTGAGCCTATCAATATATTACTTTCACCCCGAGTTAATAATATTTCAAATATTTTTTTAAATTTTCGTCACTTTAAGTGAATATATTTTTGATATTATTATTAATTTTCACTATGAAAAATGCATAAAATTTAGTGATAAAATAAAAATTTAATTTAAATGTACAATACATAACATAGTAATTTAAATAAAAGATAACAATACAATACAATAAATAACATAACAATTTTAAAATCATAATAATAATTTAATAATTCGGTAGGGCGTTTCCAAATTTAACAATATTCGGAAAAAAATTAATGTATGATCAGAGAAGTTGTGGTTGTGATTGCGGTTGTGCTTTTTAATTTATTTTTTTCAATTATTCATAGTTGTTCTTTATAAATTTAAACAATAAAATATAAATCTATATTATATTATATAAAGAATTTGAAAAACAATAAAATTTTATAATACATGAAAATTATATAGGGTGATTATTTGAAAAAAATAGAAAGAAAGGATTTATAATAGAAATAATAATATAATATTGAGGAGAGAAAAAAAAGATTCTTTTTTAGAGAGTAAAATAGAGAATATGGTTGAAGTTGGTTTTCTGAAAAAATAGAGAACTCTATAGTTGAAGAGTAAAATAGAGGTAAGGTTGGAGATTCCCTAAGGTATTCTAAGGAATTCTCCCTATATTTCTAGAATATTCCACCAAGAACTATTGTTCTTCCAATATAAGTCTTCCACATGGACAACCTTATGCCACATGGCATTTAAGTGACATGATGACATGGTGGGTCATGACACTCTCCCCCACCCGATGCTACGACGACCGCGACGCATTACTTCTGCATGAATAACTGAATATTATCTTCTCGCATACGCAACCAGTAGTCCATTGAATCGATCATTGCCCTTGTGCAACTCCTCATACATCATGTCTTTGTTCTCTTCTAGAACTTTCTCAATACATGGTGGCAAATTCTCTTTAGCATTATTGTCTTAAGTCACACTCGCAATGGTGGCTATGAACGTCTAATTCTTCTTCTTAATGTTCGTCATGAGTTGCATGGTTGATAGTTGAGTTTGTCCTTCCGTCTTTGATACTTTAACAAGGGGAACCATACATGATTCTTATTGCTCCATGACTAAGAGTCGTTGGCGGTAAGGATCGATCATCGTGTGACACTTCTATAAGAACTCTTGCCCAATAATTATGTCAAATATGTCTAAAGGAGCGATAGTAAAGTTGGTTTTACCTTACCACTTGCCCAACGCAATGTTTACTCCATGAGCGACTCCATACACAGGAGTCAGTGGTGCGTTAACCGTCTTGATATGAGTGTTACTTGGATTGTAACCCAACCCAAACTTTGTTGTTGCGGTCTTGGTCATGAAATTGGTCTCTGCACCTGTGTCGACCATAGCACGAGTTAGTCATCCATTGATCATGATGTCTACATATTGAGCATCGTATTCTTTTGGCTTCTCTAATTACCTTGCGATAGCTCTGTATAGTTCAATTAGGCCCAACTACATCGTGGCCGAACCATGCCCTAGTTCTTGTGCACTTTCTCCTTCCATTCCCGTAATATGACACCAAGTTTCTTTAGTTTAGGGCATTTTGCATAGCTATGCGGCCCACAACATATGTAGAAACGATTTCCCTTTGCAATTGGTGCCTTCTTCTCAGCATCGCTTAAACGTCCAAACTTCTTGCCATCAGACTTATAAGTGTCACAATTCTTTGGATGTGGTTGATGCTCCTTGATTTCATCAATAATCCTCACTTGTCGGCAGTCTAACTCAGTATGACCCAATTTTTCACCCCATCCATGAAATGGAACAATATATCTTCTTCCATGACGTTTCGAATCTGAAGCGTGTTGGTGGTAAACTCCTTCACATATGCTCGTATGTTGCATGTTTTCTTCAAATCCCTAAAATTGTGCTTTGCCTCATAGATGACGTTATTGGAGAATAAAGTCTTCTTGAACACTACTCAGAATCGCTCCCATGCGTTGATGGTGCAAAACCCCTTCACTTTCTCGGACTCCTTTCGCTTCTACCAGAGCATGGAAATCTCCGAGAGGTACAACACAACAATGTTGATTTTGTTCTAATCGCTCTTCACTTTGTTACACTTGAAGTAATTCTCTAAGTGCCAAATAAAATTATCCACCTCTTGCGTGTCACGAGTACTTTTGAACATCGGTGGCTTGAGAGCCTCAATATTTGCCTCCCTATCTCCATTGGACGTCGTAGATCCTTTAGCTTCAATTCCTTCATTGGGAACTTCCATCTCTCCCTTCATGGTTTTAATTGTGTTTGTTGGCTGATAGTTAATCCTCTAAGATCTTAAGATAATTGTTGTAATCTAGAATATCTTTATTTTTTTTTTTGTAAAATATATGATTTTATAGAATCCTAGATTTCATGGGATCTAGGTGATTCTGTTCCACAACCTCTCATGTATATAAAGCCATATATATGACATAGAAAGATATGAATGAAATTATTCAACTATCTTATTTGACAAGGTATCAGAGCCTTAGGCTTATTCCTGACTAGTTTTATTATTCATGTTGTCTTGAAAAATTCTTTTTTCTATCTTTTTCCGCCCAAAGATTGAAACCATTCAAGAACCATGCTATAAAATGTGACCGCTGCAACTATTCCAGCCTCTGGAAATGATTCTGCAACTGTAGAGAATAACTCTACAGTTTCAACTTGTGATTTGCAAAATATTCAAGTCTCTTATTGGTTGAATGGAAAAAATTACCTAAAATGGGCTTAACTGGTTCGTACCTTTTTAAAGGGTAAAGGTAAAATACGACACCTTCTTGGTACAGGACCATCTAAAGAAGACCCCATGTTTGATGCATTGGATGAACATGATGCAATGTTGATGTTTTGGTTATGAAACTCTATGCTTCCAGGAATTAGCGACAACGTTATGTTTCTGAGCACCACTAAGGAAATTTGAGATGCAGTGAAGGAGACGTACTCTAAAGTACATGATGCTGCCAGGATCTGTGAAATAGAAACAAAACTTTCTACAACAGAATAGGGAGCTCGACCTGTTAGTGAATATTCTAACTTTTTACGGGGGTTATGGTAAGAAATGGATCATTATCAATGCATTCAAATGGGTTGTAAAGATGATGCCGTAATTCTGAATAGATTTATTGAAAAAAAAGATTTATGATTTTGTTGTAGGGCTAAATGCAGAATTTGATTCTGTGAGATTGCAAATCTTAGAAAAAGAAGATTTGTCAACATTGAATGAGACAATGGTCATTATACGGACAGAAGAAGGACGGAGGAGTGTTATGCTTGAAACTCAAATTAATGAAGGATAAGCTCTTGTAGAAAAAGGGACAAGTTCAAAAGAATCTGGAGTTTCACAATGGGAGAGCACCATCAAGATGCGGGTTCATTCAAACCATCATTCAATAGGGACAATCTTTATTGCACCTATTGTAAAAAATATCGGCACACCCAAGAGAGATTCTAGAGACTCAATGGTAGACCTTGAAACAGAAACATTAGTGATCGAAAGCAGGAACATATAGCTAGCAGCCCTCAGACTGATGAAACAAATCCACACTCAACTTCAGCAAGTAGTTGTTCATTGGCCTTCATAGGTATTTCTTGCTCTTTTGTTACTAATGTCTCAAATAAACTTTCTCCAATATGGGTGGTTGAATCCAGGGCATTTTATCACACGACCAGTTCCTCTCATCTCTTCATATCATATTCCCCATGTCCCAACTATAAAAAAATAACTATAGCTCATGGGTCAGTTATTACTGTAGCTTGACAAGGAGACATACCACTGGGGAAATTCTTGATACTTAAAGATGTCCTTCATGTCCCAAAGTTACCAGGAAATCTCATTTCTATCCAGAAACTCACTAAAGATTCCAAATATCAACTAACTTTCTTCCCTTCATATTGCTTATTTCAGGAACATAACACGAAGGAGATGATTAGGCGTGCTAGTGAGAAAGGTGGTCTTTATTGTCTCGATGTCCACAATGGTGAAGATACAACTAAGAATTCCTTATGTAGTTCATTCTTTTCTGAGTATGTTATGTCTAATAAAGAAAAAGTATGACTTTATCATCGTCGCTTAGGTCATCCTTCCTTTTATGTAATCAAAATGATGTTTTCATCTTTGTTCAAAGATTTAATTTTTGAGTCTTTTCATTGTGATGATTGTAAAATTGCAAAACCCAAACGTGTTTCCCATCCAATTAGTCATGAAAGAAGTCAAACTCCATTTTCTCTTATTCATAGTAATATTTGGGAACCTTCTCCCATTCCTAATATTTCTGGTGCTAGATGGTTTGTGTCATTCATTGATGATTGTACAAGAGTAACGTGGATCTATTTACTAAAGGAAAAAACAAATGTTAGTTGAATTCTTCCTACCTTTTTTAATTATATTAAAACCCAATATGATGTGCCTATTAAAAGATTCCGATCTGATAATGCCAATGACTAGTTCAATCAAACCCTCTCTATTTTCTTCCAAAAGAGGGGATTATTCATGAATCTTCACGTGTCAATACTCCTCAACAAAATGGGATAGCAGAGAGAAGAAATGGTTTGTTACTTGACATTACTAGATCACTATTGTTTCACAAAAGGGTGCCAAAACAGTATGGGGGGGGGGGGGGAGCCGTCCTAACTGCTGCACATCTTAGTAACAGAATACCATCAAGAATTCTGAACTTTAAAAGTCCACTTGATACTGTTAAGAATTTCTTTTCGAATTTTGAAATTTCTAATAAATTGGTTCCTAGAATCTTCGAGAGTGTTGCCTATGTTCATATTCATTCTCAAAATAGAGGCAAATTAGACCCTCGTGCTCTTAAGTGTGTTTTCATAGGATATTCTCCTACTAAAAAAGGTTACAAGTGTTATCAACCATCATCAAAGAATTTTTTTGTTTCAGCTGATGTTACATTTGATGAGTGAATCCTTTTTTGGTCATTCTTACAATCAGGGGGGTCATTGAAGGGAGAGAGACCTCTAGACTTGTCAGTTTTTGGTTTTTCTATTTATATTAGTGCCAAATCCTTGCCCGAGTCATCATTTATTCGGTCACCCAAGTCTCTAAATCCAAATGAACTCATTGAGTCTCCTAATCCGGATATAGATAATGGAATTCTAGAAAATAATCTACCATAGCTGGTTTATTCCAGAATAAAGAATCTAACTGATCAAACTAATCAACTGCAATCATCTCCTAAAGTTACTACTCCTAGTACCCATCTTAAACTTGTTTAACCATCAGAAACACCAAACCAAACTGATCATGAAGAAGAACCTAACCAACCTAATGACCTTGACCTTCCAATTGCGCTCAGAAAAGGAACCAGAACTTGTACACAACACCCTTTGAGCCTTTCTATGACATATCAAAATCTATCCCCAAGTTATAAAACTTTTCTCTATAACCTCAACACAATTCCTATCCCCAAAAATTATTCTGAAGCATTAGGAAACAGAGAGTGGGAGAAAAAAAGAACTTGAGAAATTGTGGAATTACCAAAAGGGAAAAAGTTGATCGGGTGCAGATGGGTGTTTACTATGAAATATAAGTCAGATGAGTCCATAGAAAGATTTAAAGCACATTTGGTAGCAAAGGGTTATACACAGACCTATGGAATTTATTAATTGGAGACTTTTGCGCCAATGGCAAAAATGAATACAGTTAGAATATTATTATCATTGGCTGCAATTTTTAATTGGAACCTATAACAATTTGATGTAAAAATACCTTTTTACATGGAGACTTAGATGAAGAGATCTATATGGAGGTGCCACCTGGTTTTAAAAGCTAGAAGGGAATAGTGTGTAGACTAAAGAAGGCACTCTATGGATTAAAGCAATCACCTCGTGCATGGTTTGAAAGATTTACAAAGGTTATGATCAAGCTAGGGTATCGACAAAGCCAAGGAGACCACATCTTTTTCATGCGACACTCAAAAACAGGAAAGGTGACAACATCATTGGTTTATGTATATGACATCATAGTAACAAGTGATGATTCATAGGAGCTACGAAATTTGAAGAAGTGTTTACTCAAGGAGTTTGACATCAAAGAGCTTGGGAAATTAAAGTATTTTTTGGGAATCAAAGTGGCACATTCAAAAGAAGGAATTTTTATTTTCCAACAAAAATATGTGTTTGATTTGCTAAAATAAATAGGAAAATTAGGGTGTAAACCAGTGGCTACACCAATTGAATATAATCATAGATTGTGCAATGCTCCAGAAGATTTTGTGGTAGATAAATACTTGTAGGGAAATTGATTTATTTGTCCCATACAAGGCCAGACATTACCTTTGTTGTAAGTGTTGTTAGCCAATTTATGCATGATCTTAGAGAAATGCATCTTCAAGCTATCAACACGATTCTATAATATATTAAGGGAAGTCGAGGAAAAGGAATACTATTCAAAAGTGGAGGAGACATGGTTTTAGAGGCTTGTACTGACGCGGACTATGCTAGTTCATTAGTAGATTGTAGGTCAAGTTCTGGATATTGCACTTTCTTAGGAAGAAATTTGGTGACTTGGAGGAGTAAAAAATAAAATGTAGTAGCTATATCAAGTACACAATCTGAGTTTAGATATATGGCTATGGGAGTTTGGGAGTTGTTATGGTTAAAGATAATCCTTGATGATTTGAAGATAATATGGGAAGGAACTATGAGACTATATTGTGACAATAAATCAGCAATAAGTATAGCTCATAACCCTGTACAACATGATCGCACTAAGCATATTGAGGTAGATAGACATTTCATTAAGGAGAAATTAGATAACGAACTCATTTGTATGACATTTGTTTCTATAAAAGATCAGGTGGTTGATGTTTTAACAAAATGACTACCAAATAATGTGTTTCAAGATCTAATAAGCAAGCTAGGAATGGAAGATATCCATTCACCCACTTGAGGGGGAGTGTTGGCTGATAGAGGATATTCTCCATATCTAGATTTGATCCTCTAAGATCTTAAGATAATTGTTGTAATATAGAATATCTTTTTCTCTTTTTTTTGTAAAATAAATAATTTTATAGAATCCCAGATTTCATGGGATCTAGGTGATTCTGTTCCATAACCTCTTATGTATATAAAGCCAAGTATATGACATAGAAAGATATGAATGAAATTATTCAACTATCTTATTCCACAGTTCTTAATGCATTCATGAGCCGACACCCTAAGAAAGTGATGACTTCTTTCATCTCATATTCTACATGTTGGCGCCCCTCCAACTCCTTGGAGATGTTGTCATTCTTCTCAAGGGTGAAATCCTCGAGAGTCTTGAACTTGCTATCTGCCTCGTTCATGCGTTTGCCTAAGATCTCCACAGCCTGCCTCGCCATGTCAACCCTCGTGATCCACTCTACTCCGGGCGTGACGTCATTGGGTTCCTCGCCACATTCATCATCACTCGCTTCAGTGGTTGAAAGTGGGTGAGATGTCAACGCTTCTCTTGGTGTAGGGTCGAGCAACAGTTCCTCGTTACTTTTAAGGTTTTTCCTTCCTTTTCAGTGCTTCTTTCCACAATCTGTTGGTGGTGCTAGAAGCGATGCTATCTCCCCTCTAGCCATTCCTTAGTATCAACCTTCGCTCTGATATCACTTTGTCATGACCTTAGACTTCTACTAAGCACACCGTGTGGCACTTGACAACTCGCTCACAGATCTTTCACGATCTTGACACCTCAAATAAGCCTTTTAATACTAGATCGCTAAGGGAATGAAAACTTTTGTATTACTCTAAGAGAACTGCTTAAAATGCTTGTATTACTCAAGACTTGGAAGATTTGTTTTTCTTGCTTGATTGATTTACAAATGAATGTCCTTCTATTTATACTACACACTTAGGGGCTAATGTGTAAATAAAAATTTCTACACAAGTCCCTACATATTTTACAAATAAGCCCTCATTCTAGAATTCTCTACTTAACTAGAAGATTCCAAGGACTTTTCATGCAAATCCATTGAATTCTAAGGTCTTCTAAGAAATTCTCTCTATATTTCTAGAATACTCCAACAAGAACTATTGTTCTTCCAATATAAGTCTTCCACATGGACAACCTTATACCACGTGACGTCTAAGTGACAGGATGACATGGTGGGTCATGGCAATGGGCTCTCCAACCACTCTCTATTTCACCCCTTATTCTCCAACATATTATAAATTATATAAGACCATCAATTAAATTTCTAATATTCATATAAAAAAATTAATGTAATGTGACATTTTTAAAAAGATATTATTTAATATATACTACTTTCATCCTGAATTAATAATATATCATTTTTTTAAAAAAAATTGTCACTTTAAAGTGATTAATTTAAAATTATTATTATTATTCACTGTGAAGAATGCATAAAATTTAAATGTTAAGATGAAATTTTTAATTTTAAAATACAATACATAACATAATTATTCAAATACAAGAATGCACAAAAATTTTCATTTTGAACTCCGTAATGCATTAATAGAACGTTTATGGAAGCAACGTAATAATCTTGAACATTGAATATTTATATAATATTAATGTTATTGGATTTTATAATTTCACTAATATTTGAATTGTCTATTATGTATACAATATATAATATTTTCTTGAAATTTATGTCAGTTAGAAATTTAGAATAAAATATAATTAAATAAAGATTTTGAAACAATAAAATTGTATATTGTATGAAGATTATATAGGATGATATTTTGCAAAATAAGAAGAAAGTGATTATATTATGAAATAAGAAAAATAGAAATGAAGTAGAAATAATAATAATAATAATAATAATAATAATAATAATAATAATAATAATAATAATAGTAATAATATAACATTAAGAAGAGAAAATTAAGTTGGAGTTGGTCGTGTTTCTGGAGAGTAAACGACTAGTAGAACCCACTATTTTATTGGCTATTTGCTCATTTAAAAAAAATCTATTTAGGTCCAATTTCAATCTCATTAATGGACATTTCATAAATAAAATGACCCAAAAATATTTTATTAATATATATATATGACAAAAGTTGAGAGAACCAACAATGACCACAAGTCTTATGTTACACGTGTAGTTCAATGGACCCCATCATATTTAGGGATGGCAATGAGACGGTGTGGGTGTGAGTTTAAACATATGCGGGGCGGAGCCAATTTAGATATATGCGGGGAGGAGCGGGTTGAAATTTAAAATTTTCAATTTTATGCGGGTGCGGGTAGGTTTAGGGATTTCTAATTTTTTGCTTTCGTTCTTTTCCTCCACAGTTCTGTCACTTTTGTTTTTAAGTAAAACACTGAAACTTTTTTATGAATTTTTTTTTTATTGTTGCAAATGATATTTATATAATTTACATAGTCCTTAGTCCTTACATCTAGAAAGGAAACATATCCACCTTATGCAAATTTTCATTTCTTGAAATAATTTTTTTATAGATTTGGAGAATGCGTAAATATGGAGTACTATATATTACAATAATTAACAACTTAAAAAATTTATAAAGAAATTTCGATCAAACCCAAAAATAATATATTATTGACTCTCAAAATTTCAACTGTATCACATAAATTGAAACAAAAAAATTAATGTTAATAATCTTAGAAAATCATATTATATAATGCTTAAATGGGTACATTGAATGTATTATTTCAAATTCAATTTATTTTTAGTAGAATCAAACTTATTATAATTTAAAATTTGATTGCAATTTTAGTGAAAATAATAGAAGAAACTTAAGCGGGGTGGGGCAGAGCGGGTGGATGTGGGGTAGGTGCGGGACAGGTGGATGCGGGAGAAAGTGCTTAAGTGGGGCGGGGAGAGCGAGTTGAAATTTTGCGGGTGGAGATAAAACCCGCCCCGCCCCGCTCCATTGTCACCCCCAATCATATTCAATAATATTTCTCTGAAGGGTATCATCTGTAATTTAACAGTAAAGAATGGGCCTTTTAGGGAGTTGTTGATGTGGTCCAAAGAATAAAGCAGAAAAGACAACCTCTTTAAGGTAATTGATCTTACAAAATACCATTATATCCTTAAACTTTCATCTAATGCCACAAAACTGACGTGTTCAAACCTTCTCTTCTAATATAGAGAAAAAAGAAATAATTCGAATGTAATTAATTCAAAACTATCAAAAAAATGTTATTGACATGTTTTAAAAAGTGGTATAAAACATTATAGTTCTAGTCTAACCTATTAATTTTAGCAGTTAAATAAAAATATTAAGCAATTAACAAATTTAAAATTTTAAGTTAAAAACGTACTGTATTTAGTCGTTGATTTTTTTAAAATAGAAATTATGCAAGGCAGAGCTCAGCGAATTTATGCAGCGCGGTATGGGGTGGAATGAAAATAAAAAATTATTCTATGCGGGCGGAGCTGGAAATCTTAGCAAATTTACGTGAGTTTGCCCAACAACCATCCTGTCCCGTTTTCCATCCCTAATTTTATCGGGGGTGCGACATAAATTTTCACCCCATGAAAATAGCAAGATCATGAATTAAAAAGGTCTTGCTTTCTAACTAGCATTTTAAGAAATAATACGTTTTTTCTTGCAAGTATAAGATCATTAATATATGTAAGTAGTTGAGCAACAATATTAATGTTATACAGAGTCAATCTGAAACATCAATCTTAAAGGTAACAAAACCAGCAATGAGGAGAAATTGTAGTAACTTAGTGTATCATGTCGGTACACTTTCTTAAAGCCATAAAGTGATTTATGATGCTTATAATTACGATCCAAATTGTCACGCCCCGAGGCTACTCCCTAGACGCAACACGGTGCTTAGTGTCACAAGTGACCCCAAGCTAAGCCATGACATGACATATCTATACAAGTTCAATTAAAGCATACATTGTGCGAAAGCTAAAAACAGTTTAATATCTGACATGGAAAAAATCCCAACATGTCTGAATATATAAAATATATGAAGAGTATAGTGATGACTGAAAAGAACACTAACAACTCGAGCTGAATCTAATCTATGTCTGAAAGCCTCTAACTGATCTAAGTTGCTGGGACATGCCCCCAACTAACTCTAAAAGGTATGGAACTAAAGAGTGAATACTGAAAAGTAAAGTATGTCTATCGTCCTCAAACTCTGAGTACTCACCACTGAAGCTGCTGAGTACGGACGGGAAGTTGAGCTAAGCGCGGTCTGGATGCTGAACGCCTGAACCTATATCATACAACGATGTAGCACAAAATTATGCGTCAGTACTTTGAATGTACTTAGCATGCGGGATATATGCTAAGCAGAAAAATATAAAAACTGAACATGGAAATAGATATACTGAAGCACAACTGAAAGTTGAGCTGGATGCAATGACCAAGTACTAATCATGAAGATATAACATGTTGAACTAGATACTGAAATAAATATTGAATACATGGTCAATGCAATATGAATCTGACTGTGGGAGATACTATTAACTGACATAAACCAGTGAGCTAAACGTGGAGTCCGATGTATACACCCCATCGAGAGGACCCAATATACCTTGCCAGGGTATAATGGTATAACTGTGGCGTGATCACTAAAAGTGATGCCCAACAGAGGGGACTTATAAACCTACAAGGGCACGTAGTTCCAGGACTTGAGGGTGCGCTCAACCCTAGTCCAATTCGGTGCTAAGTTTACTCCCAACTGAATATAAAGCTAAAAATGCTACTGTAATACTGGATAGCTCAAAATACTGATAATTATCTGAAAAAGCATAATACATATATTGAAAGATATGGCATTTGAATTGTGAAGCATGATTGTCTTAATAATCTTTGGACTTGGGGACTGAACTTAAAGGAGAGCTCTGCATGTTCTTGAGAGAAAACTGTCGTTTCTTTCCCTTATTTTCTTTCTAAGTCTGATGATTTTAGGAGAATGATTGTTTTAGGTAGTTTCTGACTAATTAACTAGGCTTAGACGAAGTGAAACGACGTAGTTTAGGCTTAGAATGGGGTTAAAATGATGTAGTTTAAGTACCAAACGCATAGAGGAAAAGACCAATACGACCATGACTTAAAACTGATGAGGGGACTGAGAAGAGGGGATTCACGGGCCGTCTAAAGTATCATTGTAACACCTCAGAAATCAGACTTGGACTTTACAACAGAAAACAACAGAAACAGGTGAACCACGGAGGGGTTCACGGGCCGTGATTAGGACCACGGTCCATCACCCTCATCGTGATTCACACCCTCCCAGCAGTGGTGGACCACGGAGCCCTTCACGAGCCGTGGAACACCTCACGAGCTGTGGGAAGGCTCGTGGAGGAAGTACAGAACCACCCAGGGCTCAGGCATCAGACAACGGAGCCCTCCACGGGCCGTGGTGGCGTCCGTCGACCTGAGCCAGCAGACCCCCAGCCCAAGTGAAGAACCACGATGGCCTTCACAGTCTGTGGTCCTTCACACGGGACATGGTAGGGCTCATGGTTGGACCTCCCCAGAACCAGTGGTCACTGGCCAAGAACCACGACCCACTTGATGGGCCGTGGTTCCTTTGACAGTCCGTCATTGGGTCCGTGGAAGGCCCCCGTCAGATTTTAAGTTGGGGTCGTTTTGGTCTTTTCCCTATGCGTTGTACATTTAAACTACGTCGTTTAATACCTAAACTACATCGTTTCACTCAGTTTAAGCCTAGTAAACTAGTCAGAACTTACCCCAAATAATTTATTCTCCAAAATTCACCAAAACTTAGAGCAAAAGAGGAGAAAGAGTCGACCAACCCCTCAGGAACAAGCAGGAGATTTTCTTCAGTTCAGCTCTAAAATCAAAAGGATTTCTCCGTGAATTTTGTCACCAGGTATGTGGGATTTCACTAGTGGATTCCTTTCATCTACTAGGTCCCTAAAACTCAGTCAGATTCTTGATTCTCTATATCTTGTTTAGACCTAGGGTTTCTAAAACCTTGGATAATTGTTGTGATTTAGCTGTTGTAGTATTCGTAATCGAATTATCATGTTTTCTTGAAAAGTTTGCTTAGTTCCTTGCATGAGACTCAGAACCCTAGTTGTGTAGATTCTCTTAGTTCATGAATTACACTTGCTAGGTCAGTTAAATAGATAAACATGCTTCAGTTTTCGAATGTTACATTGTCATTCCTAAATGTTGCATTCTCAGATTTTCATGTCAGAACATTGAGCTATTCAGTATTTTAGTTATATTGTGTCTTACATATTTCCAGTTGAAGTGGGCTTAGCACTGAGTTGGACTAGGGTTCAGTGTACCCTCATAGTCCCAGAAATACGTGCCCCCGTAGGTTTATATGTCCCTTCTGTTGGGCATCAAATTTAGTGGTCATGCCAGTCATGCCTTTATACCCCTGGCAAGGTATATTAGGTCCTCTCGATGGGGTGTATACATCGGACTCCGCATTTAGCTCACGTGGTTTTATATCGGTTAATAGTAGCTCCCACAGTCAGACTCTAGTGCATTTGATCAGGTTTCCAGTTATACTTTAGTATTCAGTCTCAGCATGTCATGTTCATGATTAGCACTTGTTCATTGCATTTAGCTCAGTTTTCAGTATATTTCAGTACTATTATTCTGTTCAGTTTATATCATTGCTCAGTATGCTTGTTCAACTTATGTATTTTGTTCAGCTGTATTCTATATCTTGCATGCTCAGTATATTCCAAGTACTGACGCATACTCTGTGCTACATCCTTTCATGATATAGGTTCAGGTACTCAGCATCCAAATCACGCATAGATCGGTTCCCGATCCATTTTCAGCAACTTCAGTGGTGAGTCCTCATACTTCGAGGACAATATACATGTTTTTTCATATTCAGTCTTTTATTTCAGTTTTCAGTTTTGCTAGATTTAGCTGGGGGCATGTCCCAGCAACTTTAGTCAGTAGAGGCTTTTCAGACATAGTATTAGATTCAGCTTTAGCTTTGAGTGATTATTCAGTATCACTAAACTCGTAGTACATTTTATATATTCAGATAAGTTTTGAGTATTCCCCACATTCAGTTAATTATTGTTCTAAGCTTTCGCATAGTATACATTTATTCAGTTATTCTTAGTATGCTTGATATGCCAGCTTCAGGGTTAGTTTGGGGTCACTCGTGATCCTAGATCTCATATTTACGTCAAGGGGGTAACCTTGGGGCGTGACAATCATGGCCCGTCTAGTGGGTCGTGATGTTTCCCTACCCGAGAGGGCTTCACTAAAATGAGCACAGCTTATTACTCTGGGATCGGAATTAGGCAAACTTGGTGGTATTGGAAAGAGGACTCAAAGACCTTTAATTTGATAGGATATGGGCCGCCTAATTTATTTTGTGTTAAAAGATATAATCATGTGAAATTGACTCCAAACTCGAAACCTGATAAGTCCCTTTTACGGACAACTTCAAGGTCCGTGTGAAGCTTCACGGACTGTCTAGGAGTATGTGGTCCCTCACAGTAGCTTGGGGGTTCTGTGCCCCTTTTCACGAATGACCTCACGGTCTGTGTGAAGCTTCACGGACCGTCTAGGCATCCGTGGTCATCCACAGTTGTTGGATGCAACTCCACGAGTAGGGTGACGGGTTGTAGTCCACTTCACGGCCCGTGGACCCCTCTGTGGTTTTCCCTTCTCTCTTTTTCATTCCTAGTTCAGATTTTCGAGCTGTCACAATATCTCCCCCTTGGGATCATTCATCCTTGAATGAAGATTAAACAAGCTGAGTTTGGAGGGAAAGAGTTGCAATCCCTACCAACTCGGTACTAAAAATTGATATCTAACTAAACTGAGTTTTATGAACATGTAAATATGCTGAAATGTAAGAATAACTGAGGGAACAAGATACTGAGACTGAATTACACAAGAATAATTGAGAGACTGGAGAGGGACTATTACCTCAAGCTGAAAATGAATCGGAAAGAGAAAGGTGAGGATACTTGGCAATCATGGCTGCTTCTGCTTCCCAAGTAGCTCCCTCTACAGACTGATTCCTCCACAAAACTTTTACTTAAGCGACCTCCTTATTTCTCAACTTACGAACCTGACGGTCAAAAATCTTAACTGGAACCTTTTCATAGGTGAGTCTATCCTTCACAGCCACACTCTCTAAAGGTACTATCGATGTCGGATCACCCACACACTTTTTCAACAAGAAAATGTGAAAGATTGGATGAACCGCTGCTAGTTCTGCTGGCAACTCTAACTCAGAAGCCACATTACCAACCCTTTTTAGGATTCTATAAGGACCTACATACCTGAGAGTGAGCTTCCCTTTCTTGCCAAATGTCATCACCTCCTTTATGGGTGACACCTTCAGGAAAACCCAATCATCAATTTCAAACTCTAAGTCCCTTCTCCTCACATATGCATAAGACTTCTGACGACTCTGAGTTGCCTTAAGTCTACTCTGATGAGCTGAACTTTCTCCATAGCCTCATGAACCAAATCTGGCCCGATCAAGGCTCCTTCAACTATTTCTAACCAACCAACTGGAGACCTGCATCTACGCCCATACAGTGCTTCATAAGGGGCCATCTGAATACTGGAATAGAAGTTGTTATTATAGGCAACTCTATGATAGGTAGGTGATCATCCCAAATACTCTTGAAAACGATCACACAAGCTTTCAACATGTCCTCTAAGGTCTGAATGGTACGCACTGCCTGACCATTCGTCTGCGGATGAAATGTTGTACTGAGATTTACCTGAGTACCAAGACCTTTCTGAAACGACTTCCAGAAATGAGATGTAAACTGAGGACCTCTCTCTGAGATGATAGACAAGGAAACCCCATGCAACCTGACTATCTCGCTGATGTAGAGTCTGGCATAATCCTCCACTGAATCTGTAGTCTTGATAACCAAGAAGTGAGCTGACTTAGTGACTCTGTCCACTATCACCCAAATGGAGTCATGCTTTCTGCGAGTACGAGGTAAACCCGTAATGAAATTCATGTTTATCACTTACCACTTCCACGTAAGAATGCTAATCTCCTGAGTCACACCTCTTGGTTTCTGATGTTCTACTTTAACCTGTTGATACTTAGGACATTTAGCCATAAAATCTGCGATGTCCCTCTTCATGTCGTTTCACCAATAGACTTCTCGTAGATCACGGTACATATTAGTAGCACCCAGATGAATAGAATATCTGAAATTATGGGCTTCTATAAGGATCTGCTGCCTCAACTCACCCACATTTGGAACACATAAGCGACCTTGGTAAAGAAGCACACTATCTCCCTCTTGGGAGAACACCTCAACTCTCTGCTGATGAACTGCACCATTTAACTGAAGCAGTATGGGATCACTGTCTTATTTCTCTTTAACCTCTGCTACCAATGAAGATTCTGACCCATTCTGAACTATCACACCACCATCTGACGTATCCAGAAGGCAAACTCCTACGAGAGCAAGCCGGTGAACATCTCTGGCTAATTCTTTCTTCTCTTCCTCAACATGTGCCACACTACCCATGGATAGTCTGCTGAGGGCGTCAGCCAGTACATTGCCTTACCCGGATAGTAGAGCACATTCATGTCATAGTCTTTGAGGAATTCAAGCCATCTCCTCTGACAAAGATTCAACTATTTCTGGGTGAACACATACTGGAGGCTCTTATGATCTGTGAACACATGAACATGAACACCATACAAGTAGTGTCTCCAAATATTTAGTGCAAACACGATGACTGCAAGCTCGAGGTCATAAGTTGAGTAGTTCTTCTCATGGACCTTAAGTTGTCTGGAAGCATAAGCTATGACCTTACCCTACTGGATCAACATAAAACCTAGGCCGACCCTGGATGAATCACAATAAACCACATAATCGCCTAAACCCTCTACTAGAGTCAAGATATGAGCTGTAGTCAACCTGGTCTTCAGTAGAGTCTTTTCTCACACTCATCTGACCATTGAAACTTTACCTTTTTCTAAGTCAACTTGGTCAATGGGGCAACTATGGATGAAAATCCTTCAACAAATCTCATGTAGTAGCCGTCACACCCAAGAAACTTCTAATATCAGTCGGAGAGGTGGTTTTGCCAGTATTGTACTGCCTCAATTTTCTGAGAATACACTCGAATCCCTTCACTGGTTACCACATGACCAAGGAAAGCGACCGACTGTAACGAGAACTCACATTTGCTGAACTTAGAAAATAGCTGACGATCTTTGAGGGTTTGTAGAATAAATCTCAGATGAGTCGCATGCTCTTCCTCATTCCAAGAATAAATGAGGAAATCATCAATAGATACAATGAAGAACAAGTCCAAATATTGCTTAAACACCCTGTTTATTAAGTCCATGAAAGTTGCAGGAGCATTTGTTAGTCCAAAAGACAACTACAAATTCATAGTGACCATACCAAGTCCTCAAGGCCGTCTTTGGGATTTCACTATCTCTGACTCTGAGTTGATGATAGCCGGATCTGAGGTTTATCTTAGAAAAGCAACTAGCACCTTGAAGTTGGTCAAACAAGTCATCAATATTGGGGATGGGATATTTATTCTTGATTGTGACTTTGTTCAACTGACGATAGTTAATGCAAATCTTGAGAGAACTATCATTCTTTCTCATGAACAACACTGGAGCACCACATGGAGAGATTTTAGGTTTGATGAAGCCCTTATCTAGAAGGTTTTTCAACTATTCTTTCAATTGCTTAAGCTCGATTGGAGCCATTCTGTATGGAGGAATTGAAATAGGCTGGGTATCTGGAAGGAGATTTATTATGAAGTCAATTTCCCTTTCAGGAGGAACTCTAGGAAGATCTTCTGGGAACACTTCTGGAAACTTATTTACGACTGGGACTGACTCAAGAGTTGGGTTTCAGATTTTGAATCCTTAACCCGAACAAGATGACAGATATACCCTTTAGAAATCAATTTCCTAGCCTTAAGGAAAGAAATAAATCGACCTACAGGCACTGAGTTACTACCCTTCCACTTTAAGACTAACTCGTTTGGAAACTGAAATCGAACTATCCTAGTTATACAATCGACTGAGGCATAACAAGAATGTAACCAATCCATGCCTAGAATGATATCAAAATCTATCATTTCTAACTCTACAAGGTCTACTGAGGTGATTTTCTGAGAAATTGGGGTAATTTCTATATACCTGTCTAGCTATAACTGGGTCACCAATTAGAGTAGAATCTGAGAAGGGTTCTGAGAGAGTTTCTGGACTGACACCAAAATTTACTGCTATATAAGGAGTTACAAAAAAAAGTGTAGACCCTGGATCTAACAATCCATAAACATCTAAATGGAAGACTTGTAACGTACCTATGACCACATCAGGAGAATTCTTCTGGTCCTGGCGAGCCTAAAGAGCATACAAACTGTTCTGGCGCTGACCGCCACATATACCAGACGAGGCACCCTGCTGAGTGGGGCGACCTGCTGGTGCTACTAAAGTTGTAGACTAAGCTCTGTTACCTCTCTGTCCTTTCCTGGCAGAAGGGCAACCCTTCAACTTATGACCAAACTGACCGCACCCAAAACATCCCTCTCTGCCCGTAAGACACTCGCCTGGATGCTTCGTACCACACTTTGGACAAGATGGATAAGTCTGGTTACCTACCACACTACCCTGAGACTTAGAGCCTGATGCCCTCCCTTTCTGATCCTATTGAAACCTGGGGTACGGAGTGTTAACTGATGAAAGAGCTGGGGCTATAGACCTCTGCTGAAATTGTGAGCGATTTCCACTGCCCGGCCTCTGCTGAGAATATCCATAGTCGCATGTTTTAGCCTTTTTGTTATCCTTATCTATTTCCTTGAGCTTATCTCCCTCAACCTTCTGAGCGTGGATCATTAGTCTGGAGATATCCATATCCCCTAATAGCATAGCGTTCCTGCACTCGGCCTTTACCAAATCGGATACTCCAAACAAGAACTTGTCCATTTGTTCTCTCGGATTAGCCACCATATGTGGAGCATACCTGGAGAACTGAGTGAACTTTATCCCGTAAGCCTGGACTGACATCGAACCCTACCTCAAGTTGATAAATTACTGGGCCCTAGCCGCCCTCAACTCTTTGAAAATTTCCAGTAAAACAGTCTCACATCACATGAGCTACATCTGCACCCTAGTTATCTTTCCACTGCGAGAACCAGATATGAGCCACATCCTTAAGTTGATAGGATGCCAGTTCAACACTATCAGTACCATTCACTTACATTACCTCAAGAATCTTCTTGATCTCATCAATGAAATTTTATGGGTCCCCACCAACCATCGACACTAGAAACTCTGGCGGATTCATACAAACAAAATCTCAAACCTTGGTTGCAGTTGATCCACCAGCGGGGTTTGCAGGAGATGTGTCACGACTCCGACCATCATGATTGGCACCCACACTAACCCTCCGGTGGGAGAACCACTACTACAACCAGACTAAGCAACTTAACGAAACTAAAGCATTTAAAGATACGGAAACATGTTTAAATGACGAACTGAAATATGGAGTTCCCATAACTCCGAAAGTTTATCAAAACAACTAAAATAAGCATCTCGGAAATTCAACCCCTAGAACCTGAAAGACATTATACCAAAACTCTATAATTCAACAAGTCTAAGAGAAGGGGGTGCAACCCCGAAAACTAAACGTAGAAAATGTCTAAGCACCTAGTCTGAGTCCGAAGAGAATGGACTAGACTAATGATGAATCCAAGGTAACCTGAAAGAGCTGGCTCACCCTCGAATCCTGTCTCGGTCAATGATCCCTTAGCTGAGGTCTATCAGTAGCCGCCTGAAGATGCCCTGTACTCAACAAAGAACGAGCAAGTGCAATATCAATAGATAAACCAGAGTATACTGGTAGGATCACGCGGCTACTCCAGCAAGAGAAATATAAGCACGTAATTACAACACAGTAAACACACATATACAGAAAGCACAATGCGATTATCATTTCAGGAGTGAGATAAAATTCCCCAATATCAAAGACATGTAGACAAGAATACAATAATCACAAGTGGTCCTCTCATGGAACCCACACCCAAACTGTTAGTGCGTCGAAATGTGACACCCGATCCAATATACATGTGTCAAAATGTGACACCCGGTCCAATAAATGTGTCGGAACGTGACACCTGGTCCAGTCAGCACAACCACAGTCACAATCACACCCATAATGAACAATATCTATAGTCACACATTCAAGTAACAGGTTCATGACATGTAATCGTGCACACATAATCATTTCATTAGGCTTATTTCACGTTTCCCTATTCACATACACACATGCATACAATGAAGCAATTAACAGGCATATATCACCCAGCAGGAAGTTGAACCATCACCTACATCGAAACCAAGCCTGAATACTCCTAAGACACGTGAGCCTTCCCTTTCCGGAGTCATTCAACTCGTTCTTGATCTAGAACAAACAATTAATACAAGGATCACTACACAAGGTCTAATTTACCCAGATTATAACCAAAATTATCAACCCCAGGCCAAACCCAAGATCCTAATGTTCAATTAGGGCTTTTCCCCCATTAACTTCAGGTCAAAACCCTTCTCCAACGATAATTACCCAAGATTCTAAGTTCTAAGAATCAAAATATGGATTAGGGAAGTAATTATCTTACCTTTAGAGCTAGAATTTGTGGAAATCTATCAAGAAACTGCCCTGGGTTGTTCCTTAGCTCTTAAGAATGAAGTTTTGCAGAAAATAATGTTTTTAGGGTTTTTCCCCAATTTAAGACGCGACTGCGCCGCCATAGCGGCCCCGCTCTGGCGGGATTAATCCCGCCCCAGCGGTTTGCACGGAGACAGAGACTCGGAATTTGAGTTCCAAGCTCCCATTTCGTAACACACCTTCAACCCTTGATGTTCTAAAACTTTCCTTTCACGCCAAGATCAGTTTCAGGAGTTTTACTCTCCCGAATTTGATTCCGTAAAGCCGTACATACTTCTTAATGTCTTGGCTATCTACTCATGTGATCAAATTCATAATTAAATCCTCCATCCATTACCAGATTTCCCTAGACCTCACCTGACTCAGATTTCGTTCAAGTCTGGCCTAGGCTAGAAATTTCCAAGTTACTATTCAAAAGTTTTCTGGCTCAAATTCCTTCCCCATTGGCTTGTCCATAACGACGGGAACATTCGTTACAATAGATACCAATTTACCCATCACTCATCCCCGAGTGATAAACTAGGAGAACTGGCTAAGGCAAGAGTAGAGTAGTACCTAAATCGTCGAACAACTGGAGATACTTGTCTCGCATGTCCTTCTCGATTCCTCAAGTAGCTTCCTCAACCGGACGAGTCTTCCATTGAACTTTCACAGACTTTACCTCCCTCGTCCTTAGCTTCCAGACACCGCGATCAAGAAAAGCAACCGTTTGTTCCTCATACTGAAGGTCTTTGTCTAATAAAACTGAGTCTCACCTTATGATGTAATCTTCGTCCCCATGATACTTCTTCAACATAAACAGATGGAACACTGGATGGACTCCAGATAGGCTAGGCGGTAAATCCAACCTATAAGCCATTGGCCCTACACAGTCAAGAATCTCAAATGGTCTGATGTATCGAGGACTAAGCTTGCCCTTCTTGCCGAATCTCATCACCGCCTTTATGGGTGACACTTTTAGAAGAACTTGCTCACCAGCCTGAAATGTCATGTCCCTTACCTTACGGTCTGCATACTTTTTCTGTATACTCTAGGCTGCTAGAAGCTTAGCTTGGATGCTTCTTACCTTATTCTGAGCATCTTTCACCAAATCAACCCCTAAAGGTTTCACACCTCCAGCCTCAAACAACCCTATGAGTGATCTACATCCCCTCCCATAAAGTGCCTCGAACGGTGTCATGTCGATGCTAGAGTGGTAATTGTTATTATAGGAGAACTCACACAAAGGTAGGAACTTATCCCAATGCCCTCCAAAGTCAATCACACAGGCCCTCAACATTTCCTCTAACATTTGAATAGTTCTCTCTGACTGTCCGTCCGTTTGTGGATGAAAGCCTGTGCTAAAAGTGAGTTGAGTACCCAACTCCTTATGCAATTTCCCCTAAAACTTAGAAGTGAACGGCGTACCATGGTCCGAGATGATGGAAATGAGCACCCCATGCCTTCACATAAACCTTAGCCAACTGCTAAGAATTATAGTCTACTATGACTGGAATGAAGTGGGCTGACTTAGTCAGTCTGTCAACCACCACCCAAATGGAGTCAAACTTCCCCCAAGGTCTTGGGAAGACCAACTACGAAATACATACCTATCCTTTCCCACTTCCAATCAGGAATTGGCATTCGTTGGAGCAAACCTGCAGGCCATTGGTTCTCATACTTTACTTGCTGACAGTTTTGGCACTTAGCCACAAACTCAGCTATGTCTTTCTTCATGCCAGGCCACCAATAAAGTCATTTCAAATCTGAGTACATCTTGGTCACACCCGGATGAATGTAATACCGTGAACCATGGAATTCTGTCAACATCTTCTGAATCAAGTCATCCACTCGGGGAACATAAATTCTTTCCTTAAAACTGAGCACACCACCCGCATCTAGAGCCACATATTGTGCCTTGCCGGACATTGTCTTCCTTCTGAGCTCATTCAAACTCTCATCCTCAAACTACTTGGCCTTAATCTCCTCAATGAATGTGGGCCTAACCTCAATGCTGGCTAACACTCCACCTTTCTCTGAGATGCCAAACTGCATGAACTTAGACTCCAAGGTTTGAATCTCCTTGGCCAAAGGTCGCTTGGACACACCCAAGCAAGCAGACTACCCATAGTTACCGTCCTACGGCTTAATGTGTCTACCACCACGTTAGCCTTACCTGGATGATACTGGATGGTAACATCATAATCCTTGAGTAACTCCATCCACCTTCGCTGTCTCATATTTAGGTCCTTCTGAGTGAATACATGTTGTAGACTACGATGGTCAGTAAACACCTCACAGTTGACACGATAAAGGTAATGTCGCCAAATCTTTAGGGAAAAATCTACCACTGCCAATTCCAAATCATGTGTCGGGTAGTTCTTCTCATGCACCTTCAGCTGTTGTGATGCATAGGCTATGACATTCTTACCCTACATCAACACAACACCCAAACCCAAATGTGAAGCATCATAATAAATAATGAAATCTTTACCTTCCACCGGTAGTGCCAGAATAGGTGGTGTGGTTAGAAGAGTCTTGAGCTTTTGAAAGCTCTCTTCACAATTGTCAGTCCACTCGAAAGACACCTCCTTTTGGGTCAGCCTTTTCAAATGCATGGCGATAGAAGCAAAAAATTTCACAAATCATTGATAGTAGCTGGCGAGACCCACAAAACTCCTAACTTCATTCACAGAGCTAGGCCGAACCCAATTCTTGACTTCTTCGATCTTTTGGGGATCTACCATTACCCCTTCCCTTGAAACCACATGCCCTAAAAAGGCAACTGAAGTCAACCAGAACTCACACTTGGAAAATTTGGCATACAACTTCTGTTTCCCAAGTACACCCAAAACAATACGAAGGTGGTCGGTATGCTCTTTCTTACTATTTGAATAAATCAAAATGTCATCAATAAAGATGATAACAAAAGAATCCAGGAATGGTTTGAACACACCATTCATCAAACTCATGAAAGCTACAGGCGCATTGGTCAACCCAAATGACATCACTAAAAACTCATAGTGCCCATAGCGAGTCCTGAATGTCGTTTTTGGTACATCCTCAGGCCTAATCTTTAACTGATGGTAACCAGACCTTAGATCAATTTTAGATAAAACTAATGCACCCTGCAACTGGTCAAATAGATCATATATCCGAGGCAACATATACTTATTCTGAATGGTGACCCTATTCAGCTATCGATAGTCTATGCACATCCTCATACTGCGTGAACCAGATATAAGCCATATCCTTAAGTTTATAATGTAACACCACGGAAAGTTTTTAAGCTAAACTAGAGCTAATCGAGAGGGTTAGAGTCAAGGAGGTGGACAAGGGCCAAGGGAGAGGACCTAGGCAGTCCACTCTCCCCTAGACACTACCCTAGTGACCACGACCATGACCACCACCACGGCTCATGGTGTGGTACGTGGTAGCCTAGGCAGTGAGCTCCCAAAAAGTTCCCAAAATAGGCTCTCCTTCGAGAGCCACTTCACGGCTTATGGTGAAGACCACAACTCATGGGAAGGCTCGTGGAAGAGAGTTGGGAGTGTGAGAGTGGTAGGCAAGTGTCTTAGCCACTGCCTCAAGGTCCACGAGAGGGACCACGGCTCATGGCTAGCTCCACGGCTCGTGTAGCCCCTCGTGAGATTGCCTTGGACTTGAGGGCTAAAGGCACAAGATGCCAAGCCACTGCCTCAAGACCACGAGTGGGACCACGGCTCGTGGGGCCCCTCGTGGCACTTGGAAACTCACTTAAAGTGAGGAGTGTTTTGGGTATTTCCCTTTTAAGTCCTATCAAAGTGAAGTCATTTTGCCTTAGTTTTACACACTTATATAAGCCTTTTAAAGTCATTAACCACCCATTCACCTCATTAAATCCCAAAACCCAAATCAAATCCCAAAAGAGTTCATATTCTCCAACAATTCTCTCTTTAGAAAGTTCCAAGAAGAAGAATAAGGAAGTTAAACCTAGGGTTGAAGGAACAAGGTTTTCTTCTCAAATTCATTGGATTTCAAAGCTAAGGTATGGTAGCTATTTATCCATGGATATACTTCATCCATGGAGTCCCTTCAAAACCCTCAATTTCAAAGCTAGAAATCCCAAAAGTTAGGGTTTGACTTGAATCTCATGGGTTCCTTTCAAAAAATATTTCTAATGATTGATTTATGATATATTAGGTATTAATTGATGATTTCATATGTTTTTAATGTTGAATTCCCCCAAGAACCCATGAAACCCCATATTACTCAATTATGATCTTGTGATGTGGGTTTGTTGATTATAGAAGAATGTTATGAGATTATGCTTGTAGTAGTTGAGCTAATTGAATTATGTTATTATCCATGCCTAATGTAGTAATTTTAAATGTGTTGATGGAATATGATCTATGGTCCTTGAAGGGCAAAGTATGAGAATTATGCATGATTATGATGTTTATGTATGTGCTTTAAGAATACTTTGAGAGTAAAGTGATTACGATTAAGATAATGTTGTTGTGCTGATTAAAAGACTATTCTCAATTACACACCTATGAATGATGATGACATGTTATGAAAGATTTTCTCACAATATGATGATTCTTAGGTTGAAAGGTTATTCTCACCAATTGAACCTAGGATCTATCTTATGAATGATGTTGGATTGAGTGTTGATACATTCTTTTATAAAAATAAACTCAAGTAATGATATGATATGTACTCCGTGAAATTAATTATAAGCACCGAGTGGATATTGATATGAGATGGAAGCCCTCATGTGAGTTGAGGTGGGATTTCTAGAAGAAATCTCTTGAGATGGATGCCCTCACATGAGTTGAGGCGGGGTATCTAGTAGCAATCTCCTTATCCCATAACTATGTACCTTCATAGGTCTTTAGCTAGTGGATCCACCTAAGCTAAGTAATGGTTCTACCTTAGGCAAGTAGGACAACCCTTTTCGGTGTGGGTAACACCGGATTCAATGTTTAGCTCACATGGTCTATGTCGGTTAAGGCTTATCCCCACTATGAATAATTATGAACTATGGCTCCTCAAGAAGCTCTATTTAGTATGGGTGGGAGTATGGAATCTCATTCATGCATTGCACAAGTAGTATTTGAGGGTTGTTATGGTGTATTCCTCTTATGTTATGAAGGTCTAAGAAATGGTGTATGCTTAATGTGGATTGTAGCTATGAGATACTTTCCTTGATATGAGTGATTAAAGGTGAATGTTGCCTTGTGTATGAGTATTAACCTAAGAATGAGATCAAAGGATGGTAAGTCTGATTATGATGGCCTAAAAGTGGTACTTAGTATGGATGGGATTATGGAATCTTATTTATGCATTGCACAAGTATGACTTAGGGTTACTTATGTGATGGTTTTCTTATAATATGAAGATCTAGTTGTTGACTATGTATATGAACTATGCCTCATGATGATTAATGTTTACATTATGTCTATGATGGAGGTTATGCTTATGACTATGTTGCTATCCTTTATGCTATGATGATCTATATATATATGAGTTATGTTTATGAGTTACAATTTCCAAATATCTCTATGATGATGTTCAAAATTGGCATATAGCATGGTTTCAACTAAAATGTCCCTTTTTGCATGATTTCAAGATTTTTATGCATGGCTATCATACTTAGTGCATTTTTGTATTAACCCATATTTTCCTACATTTTCCCATGTGTAGGGTCCGGTTCTTGAGGCGATCTTCATTATTCAAAGCTTGGATCGACTATTCTCCTAGCTTGTGGTGAGTTCTCATGATTCTAGGACGGATGAGTCATTTGTAGTTCCTTTTGAGTATTTCATTTTTGAATTATGTTGTAAGGGTTGTGTCCCTATTTGATTCAAGTATTGTAATAGATGGCTAATTGAGATAAGTATAGACTTCCGCTTTGTTTTTATGAAAAACTTTTTAAGATTTGAAATGTGTTTTAACTGTTTATTGTTCTATGCTTATGTTATGATATGCTAAGGGGCTTACATGGTACCTTTAGGGGTTCTATGTGCTTTGTTACATCTAGGGGGTACCCCTGGGTCGTGACAAACTTGGTAATCAGAGCACAAGGTTTAGAATGATTCTAGGATGATGTCTCATAAGCCACGTCTAGTAGAGTCTTGTTCATAGTGTGAAGCGCGCCACATTTATGAATAAGAGGCTACAAGATGATTAGGAAACTACACTTCTTTCATTACTCTTAAGTCGTGCCGTAGAGTTTAACTCTATAAAGTCCCTCTCTTAATCTTTCCCTTGTGTCTTCAGGATATGAATACACAAAGGGCTAACGCTAGTAGAATGGAGGGTGACAATGTGAATGAAGAAGCTCCTCAAGGTAATCAAGCTCCTCAGGCTTCGATTGATCCTTCGGCTATATCGAATGCGAAGGTTAGGTCGGATTTCCAAATGTTGGCCCAAGCCATGACAACTCAAACCCAAGCTATGACGGCCCAAGACAACAGAGAGGTGATTGCTCCCATGAACCCTAATATGAATTCGGCGGCTTCGAGAGTGAGAGATTTTGCTAGAATGAACGCCTCCCCCCCCCCCGAATTTCATGGCTCCAAAGTGGAAGAGGATCCTCAAGAATTTGTGGATGAGGTTTACAAGGTACTAGATATCATGGGGGTGACTTCGGTAGAAAAAGTGGAGTTAGCCACTTACCAATTGAAAAGTGTTGCTCAAGTATGGTATAATCAATGGAAGAAAAATAGGCTGGTAGGAGCGGGTCCCATAGAGTGGGAAGTGTTTAAATCAGCATTTCTTGATAGGTTCTTTCCCTGAAAGTTCAGGGAAGCTAAATTGGAAGAGTTCATTAACCTTCGTCAAGGAAGCATGAGCGTGAAAGAGTATGCAATAAAGTTCACTCAACTGTCCAAGTACGTCCCAACTTTGGTGATGAATTCGAGGGATGAGATGAGTAGGTTTTTGATGGGTGTGTCCGACTTGGTTGAAGAAGAATGCCGTACGGAAATGATCCTCCATGACATGGATATCTCAAGGCTTATGGTTTACGCTCAACAAATTGAGGAGTTAAAACTCAAGAAAAAGAATAGGGAGATGAAGAGAGCTAGGGCCGGTGATGGGAACTTCTCCAATACTAGGTCCGATGAACAAGGTCGACCAAGGTCCAAACAAAGGTTTCCCAACCAAGGTTCCTCTAATGCATCCCCAAGGGTCAACAAGGATAGGGTGTCTAACACTAAATCTCAAGGAGGAAACGGAGGCGGTTCTTCTTTTGAAAGATCTACATGTGCAAAGTGTGGAAAGGAACATGCAGGTAAGTGCCTAGCCAGCACGAATGGTTGCTTTAGTTGTGGAAAGAGTGGTCACAAGATGAGGGATTGCCCGATGCTCATGGCTAAATGGAGAGAGGCCAAGCAAGCTCCTCCTGGTGAATAGGATCCCAATGCTCCAAAGCACAGTCGCTTCTATGCACTCCGGTCTAGAAATAACCAAGAAGGTTTTCCGGATGAAGACACCGGTATGTCGATAATTTTGATATAGATATAAATGTTTTATTAGATTCGGATGCTACTTATTAGACTTTGATGTTATCCTTGGAAGGGATTAGTTGCAATTGGTTAGACCTCTATTGATTTTAGAACCCGATAGGGTTATTATGAGTTTTTGGTTATGAATTTTGGATTGCTTGAAAGAAGTGGTACTTGAGGAATTAGTAGGGGTTTCCTCCCAAGGGGGAGTTAGTGTTCATAGATAGCAAAGTGGTTGAGTATCCCGATATCCTTATGTTGTTGTGCATTTAGTATAAGTTGCATATTTGACTTCATGAGATAACTTGATGAACATGCTTTAGTATGCTTTTGAGAGTAATTGCATAATTAGCTCCATGTTATTGTGTTGAGCAAGCTTTTAGTTGGAGAAGGTAGTTCCTCCTATGAATATGTGAAATGTTGACTTTTCATGCATAATGGGTTGTTAGATGTAGTTCCTACTTCCTTATGATGCATTGAGTATGTTGAGATGGAGCTGATGTTTCCTCCTTTGAATTGTGCATTATTTGGATGTTGCATGCATGATGGGCTGCTAGTCTTGAGTCTTTAATTCCGTAAGGTGTCTAGATCGTCATTCGAGGACGAATGTTCCCAAGGGGAGATATTGTAACACTCTGGAAAGTTTTTAGGCTAAACTAGAGCTAATCGAAAAGGTTAGAGTCAATGAGGTGGACAAGGGCCAAAGGAGAGGACCTAGGTAGTCCACTCTCCCCTAGACAATGCCCTAGTGACCATGACCACCACCACGGCTCGTGGGGGGGACCACGGCTCATGGTGTGGTCCGTGGTAGCCTAGGCAGTGAGCTCCCCAAAAGTGCCCAAAACAGGCTCTCCTTCACGAGCCACTTCACGGCTCGTGGTGAAGACCACAGCTCGTGGGAAGGCTCGTGAATGAGAGTTGGGTGTGTGAGGGTGGCAAGCAAGTGGCTTATCCACTGCCTCAAGGTCAACGAGAGGGACCACGGCTCGTGGAGCCCTTCGTGAGATTGCCTTGGGCTTGAGGGATAAAGGCACAAGATGCCAAGCCACTGCCTTAAGACCACGAGTGGGACCACGGCTCGTGGGGCCCCTCGTGGCACCTGGCAGCTCACTTAAAGTGAGGGGTCTTTTGGTTATTTCCCTTTTAAGTCCTATCAAAGTGAAGTCATTTTGCCTTAGTTTTATACACTTATATAAGCCTTTTTAAGTCATTAACCACCCATTCACCTCATTAAATCCAAAAACCCAAATCAAATCCCAAAAGAGTTCATCTTCTCTAACAATTCTCTACTAGAAAGTTCCAAGAAGAAGAAGAAAAAGGAAGTTGAAGCTAGGATTGAAGAAACAAGGTTTTCTTCTCAAATTCATTGGATTTCAAAGCTAAGGTATGGTAGATCTTCATCCAAGGATAGACTTCATCCATGGAGTCCCTTCAAAAACCCCCAATTTCAAAGCTAGAAATCCCAAAAGTTAGGGTTTAACTTTAATCTCATGGGTTCCTTTCAAAAACATTTCTAATGATTGATTTATGATATATTAGGTATTAATTGATGATTTCCTATGGTTTTTATGTTGAATTCCCCCAAGAACCCATGAAACCCCATATTACTCAATTATGATCTTGTGATATGGGTTTGTTGATTATAGAAGAATGTTATGAGATTATGATTTTAGTAGTTGAGCTAATTGAATTATGTTAATATCCATGTCTAATGTAGTAATTCTAGATGTTTTGATGGAATATACTCTATGGTCCTTGAAGGGCAAAGTATGAGAATTATGCATGATTATGAGGTTTATGTATGTGCTTTAAGAATACTTTGAGAGTAAAGTGATTATGATTAAGATAATGTTTTTATGCTGATTGAAAGGCTATTCTCAATTACACACCTATGAATGATGATGACATGTTGTGAAAGGTTTTCTCACAATATGATGATTCTTAGGTTGAAAGGCTATTCTCACCTATTGAATCTAAGAGCTATCTTATGAATGATGTTAGATTGAGTGTTGATACATTCTTCCATAAAAATGAACTCAAGTAATGATATGATATGTACTCTGTGGGATTAATGCTAATCACCAAGTGGATATTGATATGTGATGGAAGCCCTCACGTGAGTTGAGGTGGGGTTTCTAGAAGCAATCTCTTGAGATGGATGCCCTCACGTGAGTTGAGGTGGGGTATCTAGTAGCAATATCCTTATCCCATAACTATGTGCCCTCATAGGTCTTTATCTAGTGGATCCACCTAAGCTAAGTAATGGTTCTACCTTAGGCAAGTAGGACAACCCTTTTTGGTGTGGGTAACACCGGATTCCATGTTTAGCTCACATGTCTATGTCGGTTAAGGCTTATTCCCACTATGAATGATTATGAACTATGGCTCCTCAAGAAGCTCTACTTAGTATGGGTGAGAGTATGGGATCTCATTCATGTATTGCAGAAGTAGGCTTTGAGGGTAGTTATGGTGTGTTCCTCTTATGTTATGAAGGTCTAAGAAATGATGTATGCTTAATGTGGATTGTTGCTATGAGTTTCTTTCCTTGATATGAGTGACTAAAGGTGAATGTTTTCTTTTCTATGAGTATTAACCTAAGGATGAGATCAAAGGATGGTAAGTATGATTATGATGGCCTATAAGTGGTACTTAGTATGGATGGAATTATGGAATCTTATTCATGCATTGCACAAGTATGACTTAGGGTTACATATGTGATGGTTCTCTTATGACATGAAGATCTAGGTGTTGACTATGTATATGAACTATGCCTCATGATGATTAATGTTTACATTATGTCTATGATGGAGGTTATGCTTATGACTATGTTGTTATCCTTTATGCCATGATGATCTATATATATATGAGTTATGTTTATGAGTTACAATTTTCAATTATCTCTATATTGATGTTCAAACTTGGCATATAGCATGGTTTCAACTAAAATGTCCCTTTTTGCATGATTTCAAGATTTTTATGCATGGCTATCATACTTAGTGCATTTTTGTACTAACCCATATTTTTCTACATTTTTCCCAAGTGTAGGGTCCGGTTCTTGATGCGATCTTCATTATTCAAAGCTTGGATCGACTATTCTCCTAGCTTGTGGTGAATTCACATGATTCGAGGACGGATGAGTCATTTGTAGTTCCTTTCGAGTATTTCATTTTTGGATTATGTTGTTAGGGTTGTGTCCCTATTTGATTCAAGTATTGTAATAGATGGCTAATTGAGACAAGTATAGACTTCCGCTTTGTTTTCATGAAAAACTTTTTAAGACCTGAAATGTGATTTAACTCTTTATTGTTCTATGCTTATGTTATGATATGCTAAGGGGCTTACATGGTACCTTTAGGGGTTCTATGTGCCTTGTTACATCTAGGGGGTACCCCTGGGTCGTGACAAATATGATGCCAGTTCAACACTATCAGTACCATTCACTTGCATTACCTCAAGAATCTTCTTGATCTCATCAATAAAGTTTTGTGGGTCCTCACCAACCTTCGACCCTAGAAACTCTAGCGGATTCATACAAACAAAATCTCGAACCTTGGCCGCAGCTGATCCACCAGCGGGGTTTGCAGGAGATGTGAACAATACCCATAGTCACACAGTCAAGTAACTGGTTCATGGCATGTAATCGTGCACACATAATCATTTCATGAGGCTCATTTCACGTCTCCTATTCACATACGCGCATGCATACAATGAAGCAATTAACAGGAATATATCACCCAGCAGAAAGTTGAACCATCACCTACCTCGAAACCAAGCCAAAATAATCGTGCACACATAATTTCACGTTTCCTATTCACATACACGCATGCATACAATGAAGCAATTAAAAGGCATATATCACCCAGTAGGAAGTTGAGCCATCACCTACCTCAAAACCAAGCCTGAATACTCCTAAGGCACGTGAGCCTTCCCTTTCCGGAGTCTTTCAGCTCGTTCTTGGTCTAAAACAAACAATTAAAACAAGGATCACTATTTAAGGTCTAATTTACCCAAATTATTACCAAAATTATCAACCCCAGGCCAAACCCAAGATCCTAATGTTCAATTAGGGCTTTCCCCCCATTAAATTCAGGTCAAAACCCTTCCCCAACGATAATTACCCAAGATTCTAAGTTCTAAGAATCAAAATACGGATTAGAAGAGTAATTATCTTACCCTTAGCGCTAGAATTCGTGGAAATCTATCAAGAAACTACTCTGGGTCGTTCCTTAGCTCTTAAGAACGAAGTTTTGCAGAAAATAACATTTTTGGGGTTTTTCCCCGATTTAAGTCGCGACTGCCCCGCCACAACGGACTCCATCCCACCACAGCGGCCCTGCCCTGGCGGGATTAATCCCACCCCGGCGGCTTGCACAGAGACTCAGAATTTGAGTTCCAAGCTCCCATTTCGCAACACACCTTCAACCCTTGACGTTCTAAAACTTCTCTTTCACACCAAGATCAATTTCGGGAGTTCTACTTGCCCGAATTCGATTCCCTAAAGTCGTACAGGCTCCTTAACGTCTTGGCTATCAAATCATGTGATCAAATTCATAATTAAATCCCCCATCCATTACCATATTTCCCTAGACCTCACCTGACTCAGATTTCGTCCAAGTTTAGCCTAGGCTAGAAATTTTCGAGTTACTACTCAGAAGTTTTCTGGCTCAAATTCCTTCTCCATTGGCTTTTCCATAACGACGTGAACAGGTCGTTACAAGATGGGGCCTACTTGTTGGCCTGGTTGGCTAAGGCCTGAGCTAACATTTGGATCGCATTACGAAACTCTATATTAGTAACCTCATGGTCCGGGACTAGAGGAGCTGGATTAGCATTGCATGTGTTAGCTCTGCAACGAGGCATGATATGAAATTCATAACGACAGATTAGAAGGCAGAAGTTGATTCACACTTCATCGCATGATAAATATAGCAAAACAAGTGAAGTTTTTCTAAGAACACCTCGTAGCCTCCCCCTAATAGGTGTGACACACTTTTCACCCATGAAAGAAACTCTACTTAGTGCGACTTTAATACACCCTAGGACTCTTGAACCTGATGCTCTGATACCAAGTTTGTCACACCCCGAGGCTACCCCCTAGACGCAACACGGTGCTTAGTATTACAAGTGACCCCAAGCTAACCCATGGGATGTCATATCTATACAAGTTCAATTAAAACATGCACTGTGCGGAAGATAAAAATAGTTTAATATCTTAAATGGGGAAAATCCCAAGATGTCTGAATATATAAAATATATGAAGAGTATAGTGATGACCGAAAACAACACTAAAAACTCAAGCTAGATCTAATCTATGTCTGAAAGCCTCTAACTGATCTGAGTTGCTGGGACATACCCCCAACTAACTCTAACAGGTTTGAAACTGAAGAGTGAATATTGAAAAGTAAAGCATGTCAATCATTCTTGAACTATGAGGACTCACCACTGAAGTTGCTGAGTACAGACTGGAAGTCGAGCTAAGCACGGTCTAGATGTTGAACGCCTGAACCTACATCATACAACGATGTAGCGCAAAAGGATGCGTCAATACTTTGAATGTACTGAGCATGCAAGATATATGCTAAGCTGAAAAATATAGAAACCGAACATGGAAATAGATATAATAAAGCATAACTGAAAGCTGAGATGGATGCAATGACCAAGTACTAATCATGAAGATATAACATGTTGAACTGAATACTGAAATAAATACCGAATATATGGTCAATGCAACATAAATCTGACTGTGGGAGATACTATTAACCGACATAAACCACGTGAGCTAAATGTGGAGTCCGATGTATACGCCCTATCGAGAGGACCCAATATACCTTGCTAGGGTATAAAGACATGACTATGGTGTGATCACTAAAACTGATGCCCAACAGAGGAGACTTATAAACCTACGAGGTCACGTAGTTTCAGGACTTGAGGGTGCGCTGAACCCTAGTCCAACTTGGTGCTAAGTTTACTCCAAACTGAATATAAAACTAAAAATGCAACTGTAATATTGGATAGCTCAAAATACTGATAATTATCTGAGAATGCATCATACATATACTGAAAGGTATGACATTCGAATTCTGAAGCATGATTGTTTAACTAATCTGTCTAGCAAGTATAATTCATGAAATATGGATAATTAACACAAGCTAGGGTTTCTGAGTTTTATACATGGGACTATACTAATTCTCTAACAAACATGTAACTAATATAATAGAAACTATAGCAGCTAAATTACAATGGATCCCTAAGATTTAGGAACCCTAGGTCTGAACAATTTATGGAAAAACTCAAAATTTGACTGAATTCTAGGGACTTAATGGGTGAACGGAACCCACTAGTGAAATCCCACATACCTGATGAAGAATACTACGGAGAAATCCTTTGGACTTCGGGGCTGAACTTGAAGGAGAGCTCTGCTTGTTCTTTAGAGAAAACTGTCACTTTTTTCCCCTCTTTTCTTTCTAAGTTTGATGATTTTAGGAGAATGATTGTTTTAGGTAGTTTCGGAATAATTAACTAGGCTTAGAAAAAGTGAAACGATGTAGTTTAGGCTTAGAATAAGGTTAAAACGACGTAGTTTAAGTACCAAACGTATAGGGTAAAAGACCACGGGTTGTGAAAAGGACCACGACTCGTCACCTTGCTCGTGGAGTTTCACCCAGCAATTGTGGATGACCACGGACGCCTAGACGGTCTGTAAAGCTTCACGGACCGTTAGGTGTTCGTGGTCCCTCACAGTAGCTTGGGGGTTCTGTGCCCCTTTTCACGGATGACCTCACGGTCCATGTGAAGCTTCACGGACCGTCTAGGCGTCTGTGGTCATCCACAGTTGCTGGGTGCAACTCCACGAGCAGGGTGACGGGTCGTGGTCCTCTTCACGACCCGTGGACCTCTCTGTGGTTTTCCCTTCTCTCTTTTTTGTTCCTAGTTCAAATTTTCGAGGTATTACACAAATTATGGAACTGTGCATGTAGCTACTCTAATTTATTCAGATATACGAACCTTTACCATTTACCTCAATAATAGAAAACCTATGAGTGACATTTATCTTTTGATTAAATGAAATCAACAAGAAAACTCATTTCAAATCCTTTACAAGTAAAAAATTTCTCAAAGAATCTAGTCTAGACAGTTATAGGAGCTTCTAACAGAGTATAGATAACATAAATACACAGGAGATAGGCACAACTTTCACTTGAGAACAAAATAGACTGAAGCTGATGATGAGTAGCCTCCAATTTCCACGCTTTAACAACCTACACCAATAAAATGTGTAGCAAGAGTAGTATTAGTACACCACATGTACTGAGTGGGCATCACAAATCGACATGGATTAGATCCACATAAAAATATAATTTAAATTTAAATAATAAAATTTGGCTCAAAAATTTAATAAGTTGATATAATGATATCAAAATATGTTGCATTGATTCAATAAAATAGTTGCTTGTTGCAATGTTTGAAATCTTAAAGAAGACACCAAAAGGCAAATTTTGATCTTTTTATAAGCAAACAATAATAGGTTTGAAGAATGCATAAAGTTTAACTATTTGGGAGACTTCAAAATATTCAATAATAAGAGAATAAGAATAGCAAAAGCGAGAATGAAAAAAGTAAATATATGCATAAAGGGGTGTATATGGACCAGGTTTGTTCAGATTTTTCAAATATAAAACTAAATCCTTTTTGTCGGTTTTATAAATCTATAAACCAAACCAAATTAATAAAATTCGTGTTTTCAACCTCCTATTTTTTTGGATTTTTTTCGGCTAAAATATTATCATACAAACATATAATTAACTTGCACTTCAAATATTTCTTTAGTCCTACCAAAATGCAACAATCTAAGGTGTTTTTATTTAAAGAAAATAACACGAAATATGATATGAATGATGACACTAAAATATTCAACAAAAAATAATAATGAAATTGCATTACACAAATATTGCACATAAATAAGTCATAAATAAAATGATCATAATTTAAAAGTATTAAATCATGCTAAAATAAGTTAATCAGTATTAATTACATAACTAAATATTAAAGAACAACTAAAATTTCATTATGTATTTTAGTTGTCTAAACCAATGTAAAACTAAAGAACAATTATTCAATATTATTGTTATTTTTAGTGTTGAATTGACTTTTTTTTTGTTAGCATTAGTATTGCTTTAATTTTGATCTGAACTCTATTAGAGTTACTAATATATATGGACTATAACCTTTATTGGACCATTCAAAATTCTAAGTTAAAATTGAAATAATATGTTAAAAGACAAAAACAATGAAAAAGTATAAGAAATATTTATAAATTATATCGAGTAAATTCTTTATGTATAATTTTTTTTTAAAAAATTATATATATTATATCGGGTTGGTTTGGTCTCGGATTGACTTTTTAAAGTTAAAACCAAACCAATCCAAGTTTAGTTGTTGCTTTTTTTTTTTGCAATATCGAACCAAATCTAACCAAATCACTAGTTGATTTTTTTCCGATCTTACTCGATTTGCGATTTGATACGGTTTCAGTTCGGTTTTGTTCACCTCTGTGCATAATAATTACTCAAGTAAGAAAGGAAATCATAATTATCTAAAAGCCTACTTCCTCCGTTTCATTTTATGTGACACCCTTTTGTTTTTAGTTCATCCTAAAAAAGAATATCACTACTATAATTAGAAACAATTTAACTTTAAAATTCTCATTTACTCTTGGTGAAATATTTTATAGCCACACAACTATCTAAAGATTATTTTAGACCATAATTTTAAAATATTTTTTTTCTTAAACACGATATCAAATCAAATAGTATCATATAAAATAGAACATAAAAAATATTACATTCCATAATTATTGCAACGATACGCTAAAAGGTAAAAAGTTGGTATACTTTCTACCAAAATTATTACTTCTACTGGTGAGGGTCTATGATTTTAGTTAAAGTGATACTCTGGCGTGGTCTGGTTCCTAATGGTAGGGACGAACAAAATCGAATTGAAGACCGCATCAAACCGTGAATCGAGTTAAATTGAGAAAAAAATTTACTAGTGATTTAATTTGACTTGGTTTTAAAAAAAACCCCGATTATATTGGGTTGGTTTGATTTTAATTTAAAAGAGTTAACCCGAGATCAATCAACCTTACATCATATATATATATATATATATAATTTTAGAATTTATTTTATACGTAAAATTATTTACTGTGATATAATTTATAAATATTTCTTATACTTTTTGATAGTTTTTATCTTTTAACATATTATATCGAGTTAGACTTAGAATTTTGAATAATCCAATAAATATTATATTCTATAGATATTCGTAACTCTATAAAACTCATATCAAAATAGAAAATCAATACAAATGCTAATATAAAAAAAAAAATCAATCAATACTAGGAATGACAATAATGTTGAATATTTGTTTAGATAATTAAAATACATAATCTAATTTTAGTTTTCTTTAATGTTTAGTCACACAATTAATACTTATTAGACTTATTTTAACATGATTTAGTACTTTAAAATTATGATCATTTTCATTTTGACTTATTTATTTGTAATATTTGTTTTATGCAATATCGTTATTATTTTTGTTGAATATTTTAGTGTCATCACTCATATCATATTTTATGTTATTTTCTTAAGAAACACCTTAGATGATTGTATTTTGGTATGACTAAAGAAATATTTGAAGCACAAGTTAATTATATATTTGTATGAATACTTTATCGGAAAAACTCGAGAAATTAAAAAAAAATCCGAGGTTGAAAAATCCAAATTTTATTAGTTTAGTTTAATTTAAAAATATGACATGTATAATTTGATATTTTAAAAAATCCGAATCAATCCGGTCCATGAATTTAGTTTTAAGTCATTTTACTAACGAGGGCCTATGCGAGAGGTCAAGCAATTCTACCTACAAAGGATCTTCCATTTTGGCCTAGCAGTTGTAAATGTGTAGGGACCACAAAAGTTTGGTCTAGTGCGCATATGTGATTTATGTTCATTGTACTGTTATACCTATATTATGGTTATTTATAGTTTATCTTATACAATAACACAATTTGTTTTCATGCTCTTTTTTTTTTTTTTTTTTTTTTTTTTTTGAAGACTTGCACCACAGGCTACTGGATGCTAAAAATCTAGTTCGAAACAATATCCATTTATTAGCAGAGGTGAACTAACCCCCTTTGGCTCATAGAGGTGTCTCTACTTTCTACTTTGAATTTTGTCTTACAATACTTTCTCGACTCCACTTGTAGAATTAGTCTGTCTTCTAGACTTCTACCGTTTTCTTTTGAATTCCGCTGCTTATAAGATTTTGATCTATTATCTACGTTGCAAATACCTTTATTTATATATTGTGTTGGCTTATAAGAGTTTGAAGTAGAAATTACAAACAATATGCATGCAATTCTATCAATCTCAAGTGTTTAAAGAAAAAAGAAATTGTCAAGAGGGAAGAAGTAAACAATCAAAGATGTTGTTCCATAAGAATCATCTAAAGACCAATAGTTACCATTCAGTTTAAAATACAATAGTTCATGATAACAAAAACTTACATGGTACGGTACCCTTCCATGATTATCTAGCAAAAATCTGAAACATAACCTTATTTATCTACAAGGAGGATCATGATACACAGAGATGCATAGACCGAGCACGTAAACCGACAGACGTCTTAGAATTATAAAGACAAATCAGGCAACCAGTCGGTCGTGTTACATTTACAATCTACTCTTCTTCAATGGTCCCATCTCCTTTGCCTTTGTCCTTAACAAGTGCTTCTGTATTTTTCCTGTAGCTGTCTTTGGCAATGGTCCGAAAAACACAGACTTTGGGACCCAGTACCTAGGCATCTTTGATCGACTAAATTTCATAATATCCTCTGCAACCTGTTGCTGATCTGTTTCCTTTACAGCAGGCTTTAATGTCACGAATGCACAAGGTGACTCTCCCCATTGCTCATCAGGCCTTGCAACAACGGAGACCTCCAGTATTGCTGGGTGTTGATATAGGATATTCTCGACCTCAACACTACTAATATTTTCACCACCAGATATGATGATGTCTTTTGATCTGTCTTTTATTTCAATATACCCATCAGGATGTTTTACAGCAAGATCACCAGAGTGATACCAGCCTCCTGCAAAAGCAGCTTCATTGGCTTTCGGGTTCTTCAGGTAGCCTTTCATCACAACATTACCCCTGAAGACGATTTCTCCCATCGTTTTCCCATCTGCTGGAACAGGTGTCATGTCCGTGGGGTTAACTACATCCAGATGCTCCAGGCTTACATATCTGACACCTTGACGTGCATTGAGACGCGCTTGAACATCTGTGGGAAGTAAATCCCACTCAGGCTTCCATGTGCATATAGTGGAGGGGCCATAGGTTTCAGAAAGGCCATAAGTGTGTAAGACACGGAAGCCACGTTGAGTCATTGCAGCAAGAACAGGAGGAGGAGGAGAAGCACCAGCAGTGCTTACATGTATTAGCCGAGGCAGGGGAAGGATGGTCTCCTCTTTTGAAGCATTAACTATGGTATTGAGCACCACAGGTGCAGCAGAGAAATGGGTTACACCAAGGTGAGCTATGGCGGAATAAACAGCCTTTGCAGTTACCTGCATATGGACCACTCAAAAAAAACAAAAGGCAATCCTGTCAAGAGCCAAAAGCAAGAAGCAGGGAGAAATGTAGCAATATATTTGACCTGCCTCAAAGCCGTTATGTTTTCTAGTTACTTTTGTTCTTTTATTTCAGATATAGACCATAAAGGCATGTGCCCCTCCTCCTCTTAGTGTATTAAAAAAAATTCAGATTCAACTCGTGCAATAATCTCTGAGATTTTAATTAGGAAGTAGACACAGTGTTACTTTGTTAAACGTATATGCTAAGACAATATATTTCTCTTTAATATTCTTTTAGTCCATTAACCTATTTCAAGATAAAACACTAAATAATTGTTTCTAACCCTCATAGTTGGAACGATACGATGTCATTAATTTTTGTTTGGTCATTTGTCTGTCATGTAAGATCAGAAGACAATATAGTTTTTGTTGGGTCATTTGTATGTCATGTAAGATCAGAAGACTATAGTTTTTGTTGGATATATCACCACCTATGCTATCCTTTCAGTTTTCCAGCATTTCTTGATAGATCACCCTAATTCTTTGTACATATACAAATCACTAGATATGCATCTTTTGTAAAATACTCATGGAAACTGAAGAAGTGGGCCAATGTGGTGAAAATAGACAATCATGACTTCTATCTGTTCATTGTTACTTCTATTGCAAAACTGTCAGGTCAAAGCGCAGTATCTCGTTATCAACTACACATGTCCAGCGATATTTCATGATCATGATAGACTGTGCTATTATAAGTAACATAAATATAACATAGAAAACTCCATGTACAAGAAAAGGACCAAGAGATCACCTGTCTAAGGCATATGTTGGTCCCACAAATTGCTGCAAGTGTCCAAGTGAAACACCAACCATTGCAGTGAAACATTGGTAGAGTCCAAAGGTACACAGCTCCCTCTTTCATACTCCAAACAACGGCATTACTTAAAGCCATAAGATACGCACCACGATGATGAAGCACCACTCCTTTAGGACTAGCTGTCGTACCAGAAGTATAGCCCAGAGCAATACTCTGCCACTCATCCTGTGGTGGCTTCCATGGAAAGTCTGGGTCACCAGTTTCCAAGAAATTATCATATTCAACTGCCCCTTTCTCTAGAGCATATTGAAGTGGGATGGGATCACAATTTTTATCAGCAATAACTACAATAAGTGGTCGACTTGATTTTCCTTCACTCTTATCTTCTAGAATTTTTAAAGCTTCCTCAGCCAATGGGAAGAACTCTTGGTCCACCATGACAACTGCAGCTGAGCAATGGCCCAAAAGAAAAGCAATTGTGTCTGCATTTAAACGAACATTGACAGCATTTAAAACAGCTCCAGCCATTGGAATTCCAAAATGAGCTTCATACATAGCAGGAACATTTGGCGCAATCACAGCAACCTGACATGAAGCCAATAAAGGGAAAGACGATACCAGAAAACTGCATTTTCTCAAGAGGATAACATTGTACATCCATAAGAACTGATTAAATCATGTCATTTCAATTCATATGAAGAAACAAACAGAGACAGGCAATGCAACATTTACAAATATTTTAGTTTCTGTCCATCGTGAGAAGAAGCAGTTCAAAACATGAGCATTTATCTCTGAACTAAAAGTTTTTCAATTAATTCTACCCCTCTTCTTTGAAGACAATAGGTTTAGCTTAATTAGCTTTATAGTGAAAAACAGATTATGTAAATAATCTGAAAATATTCTTGGAATTTACGGGCTTCCTAACAGAATCTCTATTGAGAGAATGAACTTACAGAAATACAAAGCACAAAGCCATGTAATGAACCTACTAGATATATGTCGAAAAATCAAACACCGTTCTGTAATTCCCAAGCTAAAGGCCAATCTGCCTCCACCGACTCATTTGCTCCACAAGGAAATGGGACAATGTGAGCTTAGTTTGTAGAATTTGTACATTGTTTAAGTTATTGTATGCATAATCTCCAACAGCCAAGGATCCTTGCTAGCTTATTCATTACCTTTATTAAAACGTTTTCCTTTCTGATCTCCAAGGAGGCCAAATAAGTATTCTTGGGAGGGCCAAATAAGTATTCCTCTTCTTTTCTCTCGTATATCCAGAAAATTGAACAAACTTGTATGGTCAATTTGTATTATTAGTTTGGTGATCCATAAAGAGTGGAAGTGAGAGTATGGAGTGAAGATATAAAACAGCTCGCTCTAAACCATTCAAGTTGAAGCAGTTCATTGAAATGCCAAATTCTCATTTAGCAATAGACAGAACTTGAACATGAGCATTCTGTGGTATCAAGGTTAGCTTAATGGCAACAGTACATGAGAAGAGCTAATTTCAAATTTCAGAACTAGCAAATAAGGTTTCGAAGAAAACATAGAACAAGTAAAGCCATACACATCAATTTTGGATCCTGCAACCAGGGGAAAGCACTCTAAAGGAACACAAAATGTGTCTGAGACTCACACCAAGTCACCCACTCATGTCTAATGCAATTGGCTTCTTTGTAATTACATTAATCAATTTTACCAGAATTACCCTTATCCATATTGGAAACATAGTATGAGAACTGCTATATAGATCAAGATGGTGAGATAAATCAATACCAGCAATGCAAAGACCCTCATATGAATCTAGTCTTTGGAATCAAATACTATATGACTCACTACAAGTATCTCATCTGTATTGGATTTCCAGGGATCATATCGGATTGTTTCAGTACAGATGAAAGTTATTTGGTTTAGTCAATGAAATACTATGCTAGCCAATAGTCTGTCTAATCATTTAATAGACAGTACATCCAATAATTAGATCTATCCTATGTTGCTCCGACTCTTCAAATCAAACTGAACATATACCAAATCACCACTTTATTGCAAAAGCATATTTACTCTTAGTTTCTCACCACAACAAAAAAAACCTCTCAGTTGTAAAGAGGATATTTTAATCCTCTATACACAGTGTTCCAATCTATTATTGTTGAAAACATACCGTGCTTCCGAAAGTGATGGAGCGTTTGGTAAGAGCAGAAGCCAGTTGACAGCAACGGCGATAAGTCTGAAGCCATGTGTATTCAACGGAGCCATGAATTAATGATTTTCTGTTGGGATAAATCATGGCCGCCCTTTCCAAGAAGGATAACGGCGTGAGAGCTGTGTAGTTTGCCGCATTCTTTGGAAGATGGTCGATATCTCTCTCCACCACCATTTTTTTTTCCACTCTCTCCCTTTGGACTTTACGAGAAGATGAGTTTGAGGAAAAAATGGAGTTTAAAATACTAATATATGTGATGAGCGACGTTTGATTTCTCGTCCTTTTAAATTGGATTGGTTGGCTATGCTGAATTCCTGGTGATGACTGACGAGCAGAAAATACATAGTATTGTTTTTTAGTCAAAGATTCAAAGTAGTCTACAACTAGTGGTGTGCGTGCAGAGCCCGTGCTCACAGGCCCAAGTATATATTCTTAAATAGGGAAATTACTTGATTAAACAAATTTATACTACAAAATTAGTTATCATAATAATAGTTTGGTGTAATTATCACTCGCGACTAACAATAAGTATTAATTACGTGGGCTGACTTTGAGTTTGTATAATTCGCAATTAACAATTCTTCGTTTGATTTGTATTTGTATTTGTATGTAACAGTGATTTCCTTTGGCTTTTTAGTTTTATCACCAGATACATTCAATCTTTTTTGTATCACTTTTTAAAATTCATATGTTATCGGTCTTGGATGGACCCGTATATGTCAGGGAATGCTTAAATGGAAAGAAAGTGAGTCATAGTTTGAAATTATTGGAGGCAACAATGTGTTCGCTAAGAAGATTTTGATACGAATGACGGTTTGAGAGTAAGGTAAATGTTCGGTGTGATTATGATGTTTGTTAGTATTAAGAGTGTTGGCTTTAGTGAAGTACTGTGAGAAGTATGTAGGGTTTTGATTAATCGAGTATGTGTACGATTGTGATAAGGACCAGAATGATTGATTGTGGGTTGCTAAAAATCAAGGATTAAAAATCAAGGAGGTGGAGTCAGATGAATGGAAATGTTTGATATGGACACCATGGAAGGAGTATCTTGTGTTATTCGACCTTAGTTCTGTACATTCTTATGTGACCCACCTACTTCGTTTCAGACCTAATTTGGAGTATAATTCGTTGTATATGCTCACGTGCGTTTCTATATCTATGGGTGAATTCCTAGTGGTGGATCGGATGTACCTATCCTCTTATGTCCTCTTAATAGGGTAGGATCCTTGGATAGACTTGGTCATTTCAGTTATGATATATTTGATGTTGTTTGAGATAGTTGAAGTATACCAGTAGTTCTACATGCACAACTTTGCTTATGAGAATTTATTGGAGAGCTACCATGAATATTAATAGTTGTCCGACAGACTTAAGATTTATCTCATCATCGTATCACGTTTTGGCTATGTGTGATTGAATGTGGGAACCATTGGGTCTAGTTTTGTCGTTCTTAAGGTTTGTCTACAATCACAACTACTGATCTAACATTTTGACAGTGTTGTTAAAGGTTTTGCATCCTGGGGTGTACCACTTGTTGGGTGGTTACTTGATCTTTTTCTTCTTTGGGTTAGATAAGTTTGATTCTCCCTTGATGAGTACCCAATATCTAAAGATCATATTATTATAAGTTAAGCTTGTGAAAAGATTATGTTGTGAAAAGGGAATATTGATAAGATTGGTGATGGTTTGTACATTTTGAGTGCGTAGTAATTGGTTTAGGTTCACTTCTGGTTGTAGCTGATATTGGTTCAGATTTTTCTCGTGTGTATAAGAAAAAAATTTGTCTTGATGATTGTGTTATGGTCCAGTGTGTTTCGGTTCAGATTGGATTCATGGGTTAGTTTGTGGCTTGGTAATCACTTTTGATTTATAGATCTTCCAAAGTTTGATTCGAAAGTTCAGTTCTTAGTAGTTGATCTTAATAGAATGGACTTAAGAAGGAGCTCACTTGGAGAGATGAACACCGACTGGTAGGTTATAACTCAAGCTTTTGGTAATGTCGGTTATTCTTCCTTCTTCTTCTTCCTCCTTCCTCTTCCTCTTCCTCTTCCTCTTCCTCTTCTTCTTTATGTTCGAGGACGAACATGATTTTTAGTGGTGGATAATGTAATGACCCGGAATGTAATTTTTGGAAATTTGAACTATTCGATAACTGCGGTTATTTAGTTAGTGAGCATTTATTAAATAATTATTTTTTATTAATTGGTGGTTAATGGACCAAGTCCATAATTTATTTAATACCCTATTTAACTTGGCCCATATATAAAAACTGAATTTAAGTAAAAAGGGTTTAATATTTATAAATCAGAAATTAATAAGGGATAAAAGTAATTTCTGGGAAAGAAAGAACTGGGGTGCATTGAAAACAAAAAGGCGGCCATTATTCACAAGGTAAAACCTCACTACATCTAATCCTCATATTGATAATTATAGATAGGGTCATATTATATTATTATTATTATTATAATAGTGAGTTGTGAAAAAAATTGACTGTCAGCAATTGTCTTTGGAGAGAAAATATTAATGAAAAACTATGGCATAGTAATTGCCTGTTAGTGGCGTAATGATTAGCTATGTTGAATAATTGTGAATTATAAATTGTCTGTAGTATTATTACCCCTTATGATATGTTTTCCTCTTTCGCAGCTTCATGGTTGTTGTTCGCCTGCCACTAGTTTCGTAACCAGTGGCCTCACATTTTAATATTATAATTTTGTTATTCCATTATAATTTAAGTTTTTAATATATTGAGATAGGTAATTAAATATTAGGGGTATTATATTACTTGAATACCTTTAAAGTTATAATAATTGGAGGAATTAATACTTAACCTTAGCCTTGAAATTGGGAAAATATGAGAGTTGACATGATTAATTGGCATCAAGATTAGGAGCTTGTTACAGATTTGGGTGAGGCTTTGGGTCTAGACTAGACACATAGTAATATGGTTGTTGTTAGTGTTGAAATCTTATTGTGGTTATTTAATGTGAATAGATTGCTTTGAGTTGGAAGTACAACGAAAAGGGAAGGCTCAAGTCCCGGAGTGATTGTTCGATTATTTGAGGCAAGTGGATTTCTAAACTTTTGTTAAGTGTATATAATCGTATATTTCCTTGTGGTATGTACTGGGGAGTAATGGGTATTGGTGATGGGTTGACTTGTCCATATTGAATAATTCTAATGATGAAAAAGGGGTAAAAATAAAAGGTAATGTGATAAATTATTGGTGTGTGACGTGTTGAGAATGGTTTGAAAGACTTATTAATTCATTGTTGATGTTGTATCACGATTATGTTGTTATGAATTGTGCATTGTTGTGAAAATGGTCATCTCCTCATTATTTGTGTGAACATGTCATTTGCATTGGCTCTGAGACATGGTTGTGATAAGTGTTATGTGATAAGAGGATGTACCATTTCGAGGAACGTGTCTTACGCCGCGACGGATACTATATATCAAGGGACGTATCGCGCACCGCGATGGATACTATATATCGAGGGACGTATCACATGCCGCGATGGATACTATATATCGAGGGTCGTGTCGCACGCCGCAATGGATGCATGGACATATATGTCTCACATGGGTCCTGGACTGTGAGACAGCGGGTGTGTATCATTAGGTCAGACATGCATCATTAAACTTGATCTTGTGTGTTGCTGATCTTGTGAGTGCCTTTTTGTGGAACTTGTGATTGATGAATTATTGAGGTTGTTGTTGAGGATATGTTATTGTTAGAGTGTTGTTGTTGAGTTGTGTGCTATGTAAATTGTGAACTATTAGGTTGGGCTGGTTTCATGTAGGTTGTAGTTGTGGAGGTTCGGTTGGGGTGTAAGTAGTACCCGTATTCTATTCCCTTAGCTTGTGTTTAGAAGTTTACTTGCTGAGTACCGTGTGGTTTGGTACTCACCCCTTGCTACTACATTTTTGTAGGTTACTAGCTCGGATCTCCAGGATATTCTCTATTCTCTCCTTATTTGGGGTTTCCTGTGGAGATTTGTGAGGTAGTTGTTTATCATCTCAGCGGATCTTCTTACTCCCATTTATGATCTTGTTCTGTTCTAGAAATAATATCATTTGACACTTTTACCTTCTTTCGATTCAATTGTAATACTTTAGAGGCTTGTACACGTGACCACCAGGTTTTGGGGTTTTATTTTGAGTTGATTATGATTTCCACATTAGTAGATGGTGTTAGTTTCTTTTTCTCGTTTTTACTTCCGCATTCACCGTGTTAATTGGGTATTAGGCTGACTTGTCTTGGTGGGATAAGACGAGTGTCATCACGTCCATTTTTGGGTCGTGACAAGCCGCTTCATCAAATTGACATAAACAATGCTTTTCTATAAGGTACATTGACTGAGGAAGTCTTCATGAAACAACCGAAAGGTTTTGAGAATCCTGATTACCCAAACTATGTATGCAAACTAAACAAAGCTATATATGGTCTCAAACAAGCACCCCGTTCTTGGTACACCGAGCTCACGAATTTTCTCATTTCTGCTGGGTTTTGCAAGACTCATTCTAATCACTCTTTATTTACCTTACACTCTCAAAAAATTGTCATTTTCTTGCTTGTATATGTAGATGACATTGTTATTACAGGCAATAACTTGCAACCTATTAACAACATCAAGAGCGCACTCTCTAACCGTTTTTCACTCAAAGACCTTGGACCCCTACATTTTTTCCTAGGCATTGAAGTCCTTCCACAATCAGCTGGATTATTTCTTTCTCAAACCAAGTACATAATGGACATCTTGTAGGAGTTCTCTATGCAGGACTGCGAGGGTGTCTCTACACCTTTATCCACCACGGGTTCACTTAGGTTGAATGATGGTTCCCCTCCTACTGATGCAAAACAATATCGAAGTGCAATTGGCAAGCTCCAGTATCTTTCATTTACTAGACCAGTCATAAGCTCTCCCAATTTATGCATCAGCCATCTCACATATATTGACAAGCAGTGAAGCGCCTCCTTTGGTATCTCAAATCAACTATCCATCATGGGATTCTTTTTCACCAGGGATCTAACTCTGCCCTTCATGTTTATACCAATGCCGATTGGGAAGAGGACCACGATGATCGTACCTCTACTTCTGCTTATGTTATCTATTTTGGCTTAACACCAATCAGTTGGTCATCAAAGAAACAAAGAACAGTCGCCCGATCTTCAACTGAGGCCGAGTATCGCGCCGTTGCTCATGTCGTTGCTGAGACAAATTGGCTTACCAATCTTCTCAAAAAGCTTCGTATCTCTCTTGATAATGTACCAACTATCTACTGCGACAACATTGGCACCACCTACTTGTGCCAAAATTCAGTTTTCCACAGTAAAGTGAAGCACATAGCCATTGATTTTCATTTTGTCAGGGACCAAGTCCAACGTCAACAATTTCGCATAGTACACGTTCACTCAGCTGATCAGCTAGTTGACCTACTCACGGAATCTTTATCCAAAGCACAAACTCAATGGGTTGTCTCCAAGTTAGGGGTCGTTCCACCACCCCCTAACTTGCGGGGGCATAAAGAAGCTAAATCAAAATAGAATATTTCCCATATCTGTATCATATATTCTGATTTCATTAATGTATATTTTCTGATTCTTCACCTTTAATTACTTGATAGGATTCATTAATTTTACTGATATTATGGGATCTTTTACCACACAATTCTTTTGTATTTAAACAACACATTGTATCAATGAAATACATAAAACATTTCTCCTGTGTACTCTGCTCCATTAGTTTTAAGAGGAAACAAAAACATGTCACTGAAGCATAAACAACTTCAAAGTTAATAGGCAAGAAAGAAATCTAAGGAACATTTTTCTTCTTAGCATATGCTCCATTTCCAAATCTCTTGCTAGTTTCAGAAAGCGCCTCTTGGAAGTTTGACAATGGGACGTATTGTTTTCCCATTCTCTGGATGAGATGTGGCCTTGGACCTTTTCTAGAATGCTTATTAATTTCTTCTAAAATGAATACAGAACTCCTCAGGGGGATTTGAGGTTGTGCCCTTGGCTGGTTAAGTTGTCTGGCCTACAATACATTAAAAAATAAGTTAAGTTAGTAAAGTTCAATACAAACAGCATGAATAGACAACACTGGAGGTAATTACGATTTGTTTAGTCACAAATGAGGAATTGGATTGTATTGATACCATGTTCTCAGTAAGAGTGCTCGAAACCTACATCAAAATAACATTTTTAGTATTGTTATTCTTAATATATATTAAAGGGAATCAACTCGTTTTGAAAACTTACTTCTGCTTCATTGTTAAGTGTAGATGAACCTTCTTTTCTGACTTCCTGGTGTACTTGTTGTTGTTGAACTTCAGATTGATTGTTTCTTGTAAGAATAGGACATTTTCTACTATTATGTCCTGTTTTTCCATACAATCCACATATTTTTTCTCTTTCTTGACGCTTTTAAAAGGGTACCTTCTCTAGAATCTGATTCTTTTTGAGTTGTCTCATCATTTCCTCTCTTTCTTAGTTTTCTTGGTCTACCTGGCTGAGCTTTATTTATGGGTGGCAGTGGTGGTTCTACGCCAGTCTTAGACCATTGCTCAGAGTTATTAATTGGCAAAATGGATGGATAATAACTCTTCATATACTACTCAACTGTGTAACATTCATGAACATACTTTTCAGGCTCATCCTTCTTAACCCATATAGCTGCAATAACATGATTACAAGGTATCCCTGTTAAGTCCCATCTCCTACAGAAACATGTCCTCTCCTTAAGATCAACAAAGAATAATCTTAGATGAAGGTCCTCAATTTGGTAATGAAATTCATCAGATTTAATGGCAATACACTCAGCAGCCTTATCCTTATTTTGCTCTAGCTTCAATAAGATTCGTGGGCAGATTTTGTGGTTATGGTTTATCATGTTATCTCTATTCTTTTGAAGTCATGACATCATATAAATCCTTATTGATTCAAGCATCGTCAGAATATGTTGGTCTCTTGCAGGTAGAAGTACGCTATTAAATGACTCACACATATTATTCAATAACATGTCACACTTTGTGAATGAAGAGAAAAAAGATCTTGACCAGTGAATGAGAGGCTTATCCGTGAACCACTTAGGGGCATCTATATCTATCTTTGACATTTCCTCCATATGCTTGGAAAATTCAGGTTCTGTAGTTGTCCTGGCAGCTTTCCATAGGACTTTTTTCAACGTCTGTCCTCCAAAACCTTCAGTTCTAAAATTATTGTGCAGATGCCTCACACAAAATCTGTGTGCGACATCTGGAATTATCTCATCAAATGCTGGAATTAAACCTTTTTATTTATTAGAAATGAAAGTCCAAGCAAAAGAATTTTGTGAGATTCCTAGATCCTCGTCAAGATGTGTAAGAAACCAGCTCCATGTTTCCTTCAATTCACCTTCCACTATTGCGAATGCAAGAAGATACATGTTGTTGTTGGCATCAATGCCTACTGCAGTCAATAGTTTCCCTCCCTTTTGGCAGCCTTTCAAATGGCATCCATCAACCCCTATTATAGGTCGACATCCAGCTAAGAATCCTTGTTTGCAAGCTGCAAAACACATATAAAGTCTTAAAAATATTTTTCTATCTTTGACCATTGTTTTTGGATTATCATCCAACTTCAAAATACATGTAGTCCCTGGGTTACTCCTTCTTAACTCTGCACAATAGTCCCATAACATATCAAATTGTTCTTCTTTAGTCCCTGTGATCAGATCTAAAGCCTTCTTTTTTGCCCTATAAGATTGATGCCTATTGAGTGTGCAACTATGCTTCCTCATCACATGAGCTTGAAATTCTTTCACACCCGAACTTGGATTAATTTTGAACTTATCTGCATATTTCTTAGCCAAAAATCCAGAGTCAATAGTTTTATTTTCTCTTTGATTGCCACATGAATGATCAGGGCCTATTGCTTTGATCATGAAAGGTTCATCTTCATTAGCCTTTGATGCGTATATGAATCATTTGCAGTTTGACACCTTACAAATTGCCCTCATCCTCTTACTTGCATTTTTCTTAAACTTAATGTCCTTTTTCTTCATCACATCACGCACTTCCACTGCCCATTTGAACTCTTTACTACTACTGAAAATCATATTAATTGTCCAGATCCCTTCTTGCATTAAAAACAATCAATTTTTTTGAATTATCATCATCTGATTCTCCTTGCAAACTCATTAGTTCATCATCTGATGCATTACAAACTTCTGCTTGAGTGTCACTGGGAATCTTAGCCATGTCGGAGGCAACACCAAACTCAATAGTTTTTTCTTTGAGTTGGTTATCTCTGATTTTTTTCATTAACACCAATCCACTCAGCAGTAGAGTCTATAATTTTATCAAAAAATATGTCATCTCCTTCCCAGGAATAATCAGAGTCATGAAATGACTCACATTCTTCACTTGTGGCGTCACTTTCCTCTATTACATCAACATCTACCAAGCTCTCTTCACCTAGAAATTGAGCCCCTTCAATATTAACCACATCATAGGTCCATTGATATTTATCTGTATGCTCCACAAATATATCCACCTCTTTACTGTCAGGAATTTCATGGATAAGATTATATATATCTATATCAGTTGACAAAAGTCTTAAGCTTATTTCAAAATAAGTCCCAAACTTAAACCAAAATTTCACTTTTCTATCATCAAATTTCAACTTTTTCATACACTATCTCATTTGAATGATAGAATTTTCACCTCCTTTACAATAGTCATAGTAGGCTATTTGTCCACCAATGTAGTTCATCTCCGGCTCGAACACCCATTGTCCCTTATAGTGCAATTTAAGAGTATACGTTTCTGAATCTTCATCTATTATGAGAAAAAAATATGATATTTAGTGTAACTATAAAAAATATCACCAATACAGAAAATACAAAAAAAAGAAGCATTCAAATCCAACGACAAAATGTAACTAGTCTTGCAAGTTCAAATTTTTGTTGAATTCGAATAATCAAGTCATCTGCAAGTGAAGTCCGTAAAGAAGGAATTGTCAACTTGTCTTGTAATAGCAGTACAAGATATATTAATATAAACACATGAACACTTCTAAAAAGTTATAATGCATATTTATCTAGTATGTATTTATGTTTTGATTTGCCACATCAATATTTAATCTTTCTCTTCATCAATCAATATCAAAGTAATAGTCTAATTAACTAGATAGAGTACTTACATATTGGTGTGAGTTGTAGTCCACTCTTATAATGCAATTTCATTGTCATTCTTTTTCTTTTTCAGCAGGTATAGTGAGCAAACTTTAAATGCCCTAGAATTGCTGTCACACAAGAGAAGACACAACTAAAGAGAAGTTATCATGAACCAACATATATGAAGGCTCTCAATTATTCATGGATCAAACCGTTAATTTGCATCAAAATGAAAGAAGAGAGGAAGACAAATGGTTATGAGGCAAGGATGCGACAAAAATACTTCTAAATTTTTGTACAATTAGGTTTTTGTTAAGTATTTTAGCTAATAGTACCAGAATTGCCCTTTCTGTTATTAAGTGATTTGTTAATAAAGTTAACGTTTCCTAGTAATTAGATCAAAATCGCTCAATTTAGTTAATTCAAGGTTAAATGTGCACAGTCAAATATCACAGGGACTAAAAGTGGAATTAGACAATAACACAGGGACTAAAAACGTTGTTTTCCCTAGATTTCAAGATGATTAAGAAGTATCATTTAGCCTTTTTATCCGGATTTCAATCATGCTCTTTCAACTTTTGGGAAATTCATTGATTCTTTCAAAATTATTATTTCTAATTTTGAAGTTATATGAAAAGAAGATAAATTAAGTGATGGTACTTTTGAAATTTTGAATTTTCTTAGAAAAATAATTAGTTTTGTTATCACTTACTCAACAAAGTTTAGAAAATAATACAATTTTTTTAAGAAAAAAACATTGGAAGAATGAAATATGACTGAAAAAAAGAAGAAAAAAAAGAAAAAAAATGGGGAGGGATGCAACTTGACGTGGGTGGGGAAGGATGAGAGTTAGAGGTGAAGAAGAAAAAAGAAAGAAAATGGAGAAAGGAGGTCAGCTTGAAAGTGGGGGGTGGATGGGGTGGGATGGAAGGTGAAGTAAAATGTAAAATGAAATTAAAATAAAATAAGTCAAAAAGTAAGAGAGAAAAAAAGGATAAACAAAAACTTAAAATGAAAAAAAATACATGTGTCATGTAACGATTGGTACATGATAACACTAGCTTTTTAAAACCTGAGACTAGTCGAAAAGTGATGGAATAATATCACTTCAAAACTATTTTTTGGGGGGGAGGGAGGGTAATAGGACGCCCGCATAGTTAATGTGTCTTTTTGAAAATTTGAGACAACCATAAAAGCAACAACAAGAATGGAACCATAGGCTCCTATGCTGGGAGCATTTCCTCTTTCCTCTTTTATAATATGAGAAAAGACATAAAGTCACCACTGAAGTTGTCTCGAATTTTCAAAAAAGACACCTTAACTATGTAAGTGTCCTATTGCCCTATTGAACAATTTAAGAGTGTTATAAATATCTCACTTTTCACCAACCTCAATTGCAAGAAAAGAAGTGCAATCACGCACCAATTGTTGTTTGCCACATATTAAATTTTTAGTTTGATTTTCATTTTCAATTTTTCTTCTTCAACCTTCATTCCTCTACACGCCCCAAATGAAGAGGAGGCGTGAATTTTTTTAAATCCTCTTTCATTTTCAATTGAAAATGAAACTAAAGTAGCAGCCAAAAAATCTTCATTTTTCTTTATCAATTTTAAATCCTATTTCTTCTTCAACCTTCGTTCCTCTAAAGTAGCAGGCATTGCCGCCTTCGACGTACTCCATGATGCTTCCCTGTTATTGCACTATTTTCGCCCCTAAATCATCACTAAAATTAGATTAAAATTGATAAAATCACTATTAAATTAAACATTAATAATCACTCCAATCTAGCATCTTCTTTTCAACAATATTACAATAGTGATGCAGCGAAACTCCATTACAATAGATTTCTTTTTTAACATTACACATCAGTGGAAAATTATAAGTAAATAAATACAACCAAATCAATTCAGCTCTCAAGTTACTAAAGCAAGGTAATGGAGTTGTATATTCAAATAAAAAATAAGAATAAAAATGGAGTTCCATAGTACTCTCTAATCAATCGAATAATGGAGTTCACATTTGTTTTGTTTTGTTTTTTTTTTAAAAAAAAACGAAGAAAAAGAAACAAAGAAAAGCAAGAGACAAGAAACAAGTGATAAAAATAGATGAAGTAAATGGATCTTCTAAGTTGAAGAAGATAAAGAAAAGGTTATTGGGATTTTGAATTTGGGTGAAGAAGATAATGGAAAAGAATGAATTGAGAAAGTTAAAATTAAAAAAATAGATTTTTTTGGCTCGACTCACGCCCCAAATAGAGATTGAACTACACTCTATCTGCCACCTAGGCTCATAATGGGACAGTAAATTCATTATAAATAAGAATAATCAGGTAATAGGACCCCGCAAAATTTAAGTGTCTTTTTGAAAATTCGGAATAACTTCAGTTGTAACTTTATGTCTTTTCTCTTATAATATAAAAGAGTATTACTTAAAATAACCTATCACGTCAATCAAGAATATAAATTATAATATCTTAATTAAAAAAATTTAAAAACTATACTTAGATCACTTTTGTAGATCTTAACAAATTATACTTTATAATTATCTTTAGACCTGTGAAAATTAATAGTTAGTTGTGCAAATAAAAAATTATTCTATAATTTTTTATAGATATTTCTATTTTAATAAAAATTTCACACAGTAAAAAAGAATAAAAATTTATACAAAGTATAGTAGCATTCCATTAAAATAGATTAATTACTACTCTATATTCAAAACATTTACCAAAAATTGTGATTGAAAATACGGGGTCCATGTAAGATGTCACATTATTAGGATACACATGATATTTAGGAAAGGGTGCTAGGTTGTTTTGTCATTATAAATTTATGACCACTTTTTAATTTTATAACATAGACACAAACATTCTCGATTTTTTATGAAATGACAATCTCCGTATGAATAAAATAGTTCAATTGCATTAATAATTTTTCATTCTTACCATAATCATCTAAATTTTTTTTATAAAAAAAACATATTTTTTCCCAATCCACGGAATGGTTAATTCAATTTGACTTTATGTTGTTTAATCAACTGATACAACTATGTAAAACCTCTATTATTTAGATTAATGCTTATCTAATATTAATCATACTCACACATTCATCACAAAAAAAGGAGATACTTCCTCTCTCTTTCCTACACCATCATATAAATTAAAACAAACCGTGATCGGCAAGAAACCTCTGAAACCGACACCGGATTGTTGTGTAGTGCTACGCATGGCTGATACACAGTGTATGTTCAACCAGAAACTGAGTTGGGGGAATTTGGGATCAGTCCTGCAACTGCTATGAACCTATGTTGCTCGGATTTAAATTAGCCAATCATTAGAAAGTATATACATAGAATATATTTGTAAATTGGTTAAGCTTTCAATTTGTGATTTACAGTGTAGTTATTGGATTTGATTCTTCATGTATTTGGTTATCAAATTATGATTTAAGTTTTGATATATTGATATAAGTAATTAAATATTGATTTAATTGTACGAAGGAATCTAGTTTGACTATATAAGCGTCCTGATATTTGAAACTTAGTAACATGATATGATATGAAGAATCTAGTGTGCTGATTTTATTAGCATACGTATAGAGGTTGTAGTCGATTCAGTTTCTGCTCTGAGGTGCAGTTGATGAATTGATTGATGGGTAAACAACATAAATCCCATTAGATTAGGGGCTAATTACTTCTCTTTCCGTGAGTTTTCGATATTACAATTTTTACCATATTTTGATCTTAGATACATGTACCTGACACCTTCAGATACATGTATCTCGTATACATGCTATGCAGATACATCTAATTATCCGTATCTAAATATGGAAGGTATATGTATCTAAATAGGAGCAAATCACGTGTTTTCCTATTAATTTCTTCCCCAATTCTTCTATGAACTCCTTCTACCAAAAATTTCAAAAAAAAAAAAAATTCTTCTAATTTTTCTCATAGGTACATATAATTTTAGTTAAGATACGTGTACATTTTATCAGATACATAAATTTTTAATTAGATATGTGTATACACGTATAATTAATTAGATACATATTTTTACCACCATCTCTCCTCCCTTCCCCATCGTCTCTCTCCTCTTCGGCAATAGAAAAAGCGGCCATTGATGCAACTGATAAGAAAATATAAGTATTTTATTGTTGAATCAGTCCAATATCATACAAAAGTTTATTTCTTCAATGTATAATAAATTGGATATCTGACTTTCACTTGTTGATAGTCTTAGAGAAGACACGAGCATTGATACATTCTTCTCCTCCAATGGAGGAGTCATCCCTGTCCCGAGAGTATTTTGGGAGATGGACATGGGAGGGGAAAGATTAGGAGAGAGGGGGCTGATTTGGGGTGAAGAAATAAATTAGGAAGATAATTAAATGGTAGGACTCTATTTTAGGCTATTTTCAAAGAGATATG